>AP028437.1:13987274-14073282 GCA_036509395.1 Antheraea yamamai | reverse complement strand
TATAATGGGAGACAGAGGTGCGACTAACTTTAATATGAATTACTTCCCTTTCACATGAGCATTAATTAAGGTCACAAAGATTTGTCAGTCAAGATTTATAATGCTCCCATGTTTTACAAAACCATCAAACGATTTGATAGCAGACTCCTTCTCCATCAAGCCCAAAAGATCGAAGAGACATGTACGAAGATGTTACAAAGCAATATATGCCCTAATTTTTTCGTACTAAATCTGAGGCATTCTTGAAGCAAATGTTCGTAGTTTTGCACAGATATCTTATCGCAAGTGCGGGTGTTATCGTCAACGATTTATTTAAACAAATAATAATTTATTTATTTGTTAAGGTTTTTCGTTTGCTTGTTACGCGTTCACTCATTAACTACTGAAACGTTGGTCATTAAATTTTGCATAGATGCTATCAGGGCTCCAGAACGCTGCTGCTACCTTTCATGCAAAAAAGGTACTGTTTGTTACTGAAGAAACCGCGAGCAAAAGCTAGTAACTTATAATACAAAAATCAATCGTAACAATATTATATGAACGCGGAAACATATTGGCATATTATGAAGTTGTTTAATGTGTGTATAAAACTTGTGATCGTTGGCACAAATTAATATATTATATGTTACTTAAGAAACTGGTTTACTAATATTCTCAATCGAAGGCTTTTGCCCTTCTCTGTCTAGACAAATATTATCAAAATGATGTTTTTCGTCTTAGTATATAGTCAATCGGAGTGTCCTTGTTTGATACATAAAAAACTTGTAAGCGATAATATAAAAAAAAAATCGTGTTAGATTGTGTTTTATATAAATTCATTAGTGTGTTTAACGCAAACCGGTCACATATTAAGGTGTTTGTGGTTTAATCATTACATAGTATAAAAGAAAGTCGCCTACCGCGTCTGTCTGTTCGCGATATACTCAAAAACTACTGCATGGATCTTCATGCGGTTTTCACCAGTGCATAAAGTGATTCATGAGGAACATTTTGGTATATAATTTGTCAAGGATTGTTTTATAATCAGGGCGGGACAACGTCTACCGGGCCCGCTAGTTAAATTATACAATACACCTATAATGTCTGCAGATACTTTTTAGTACCACATATTTGTTTTTTTGCTAGCAACTTGCATTTCAGAAGGAATTAAGAGAGTCGTGTCTGATTACCATTGACCTCTGAGGGGTACAAAGATGTAGATGAGACCTAATATATTCACAATATACATTTCGCAATAATGAAGGAAAGATTCTAGGTATTACTTTAAACAAAAATTGAAATTTATGTATTCTTACAAAATACGTATACACCATATTTTATTTATTAAAGTGCTGCCAGCAGTAGCAATAACTTAGATAAAATAAAAAGAGATAATTTTAAAGCTCTGTGCTCGGCCTTTCAGAAATCACAACAACATTATTTCGTATTTATTTTATAGATGTTATTAGCGTTTGATCAAAATTCCATCAAATGTTAAATTATTATGTGGTCTAATATGGTAAACACAATAAACTTAGAAGAGGACTGGCTTTGAAGCGTAATTACCGAAACATATATAGCTGCTTGACGACAGACTTTCAACTTGAGGGTTATAGCTAGCCAGGTGGGCTTAGAAAAAACCCGTACCACCATGCCATATTACTACGATGATTTTGTGTAATTTGACAACGGAATATGGACTTAAAAATAAAAAATAAATATAAATTTATTAGAAGCTTAATTTATTAGAAGATTACACTGAATGGTGTTTGTATTGTTTCGAATTTGTATTCGAAATATATATAACGGAGAGCCTAAAAGAATGCTATGTTCAGGGGTGACTTCCTTCTCGTACATCTTCAAAAAACAAGAAATAATACCACATATAGATAGCCAACACGTGTTATATTTTGTCCATTCAATCATACAATGACATTTTTCGACATATCACCGTTCGCATTTTACAACTGACAGACCGATAGCAAAACCTCACGACTGCCAGTAACAATTGTTAAAAGCTTGTCACACTTTAATCGCCTCTGTATTACGCTGCGATATATATATATGTTAAAAAGAAGTACCCGATCGAGTTTCTTGCCGGTTCTTCTCGATGACTGGGTTGTTTTCCGAACCGGTGGTAGTTTTGACGTTCATAAGCGCCTTATTAGGGCCTAAACTAAACAAAGTATTTTTGATTTGATTTGATTTGGTGGTAGGATTTTTCCTAAATTTGAAGATGATGTTAAATACAATAAAATTCATGATAAGTGGCGATATCCGACAACTCCATGTATACACTAAGTAAAAATACGTATGTGTGTACTTGTGTATGTATATAAGAAGTTATACTTCTTTAGTTTAAAAGAAAAGACAGTCAATGAAGTTGTAGTAATAACATTCTAGTTAAAAAAATATAATAACTTTAAAGACTTTACTGAAGAGTTTGTTTATTTGTTTGTTTGGTTGAACGCTATGATCTCAGGAACTACCAGTCTGATTTAAGAAAATCCTTCGGTTTTAGATAGCTCATTTATCGAGGAAGGCTTTAGGCTATATATCATCACGCTAAGACTAATAGAAGCAGAGGACCAATGAAAAATGTTTCAAAATCGGGCACTTTTTTCCTTTTGAGAGATTTCGTTAGCGTTAGTATTATATACGTTGCCATGGTAACGTGGTAAGTTTCTATCGCAAACATTTTAAAAGTTTATTTTGTTTTCCTATTCAAAATTTGTTATCTATTACGTGTTATACAAATAAAGTTTGTGTATGTACAATTAAAATAACAACCAAAAAATTTTTTTTTATATTTCGTCTATATTTTTATATTTTGTCTGTTTGTTTGTTTGTTTGTTCCGGCTAATCTCCAAAACGGCTGGTCCTATTTTAACGGGAATTTTACTGGCATAGCCGAAATTATAGTGGTTGACATATTGTACTTTATTTATCCGCGGCTTCGTCCGCATTGCTATTTCCAAAATGGTTGGACCGATTTTCACGGGGTGTTCACTGGTAGATAGCAGACCTCATAAAAAGTAATTTAGATTTTTTTCAGCCGCAGTGGAATATTCGAAATGCTTCAATTAATTTTTACGGGACTTTCACTGGCAGACAACTAACTAATGAGCTATTTTATTTTAAGGTAGTGGGCTCGGCAGACGTTGTCCCGCCCTGATAATAAAAAGAAAACCTTGACAAATTATACCTAAACCTTCCCTGTGAACCGTTCTACCTACTGGTGAAAACAGCATGAAGATCCGTTCTGTAGTTTTTGACTTTATCGCGAACAGATAAACAGACAGATCAGAGGACTTTGTTTTATACTATGTAATGATGAACTGTTACCTATGCATTCGTTCGTGTGAAATTGATTAAAAATAATTTGTTTACTGTAAACAAGCGCGTGAGACGTGCGCTGTACTGGACTCCAAGAATAAATGTATGTAATTTGAATTATATTATCATTTTGGTCAATTTGGCGGCCATTTTGTTTTATTTACCACGTTTGCATCTACATAACTCAGTTTTTTTTTCTCGAACTGACTATGCTATTAGCTTTGTGGCATTTACGGCTTCACCGAACTACTACACATAACTCAGTGATTATAGCAACTTATAAGAATAATACAATTATATTGACAATATGGGCATGTTATATCTATATAATAAACAATTTAACACAAATTGTTCGATAATGTATAGTTTAAAATTTTCATTACTTTCTTATATAGTGTTAGTGAGCATCGAGGGTGGTATATAGTAGGTTAAAGTTCCAGCTATGCTGCTGATGATAAATCCCATCCCATTCGATATACTATTCGTATTCACATATCTAATGTACACGTAACATAATACAGTAGATGGCGTGCGTGTCGTAGTTACAAATGTTTTTGAAAAAGCATTTCTGTAATGTACACACCTAATTACAATTTTACATTTCTTTAATACATTTAAAAAAAAACGCGTGCGGAGCCGCGGGGGACTGCTAGTCATCTATATATCTGTTATACAGAATCAAATAAGATACCAAATAACTATTAATTCAATAATAATGTAATAATTATAATTTATAATGTAAGTAAATAAAAAGAATACACAGCGACAGTTAACCTCAAATCTATAAACCCGTTTAAAATAAATTATAACATAAATAATTCAGTGTCGCTTTTACATAGCGGTGTGCGCACGCATTTTAAAAATTCCCTCTCTTAGCGATTTTCTCAAACGTGCCAAAAGAAGTACCAACTAACTTAACAAGTAACTTCAAAAAGTGTCATACACGTTGTGATTATGCTCTTATGAGATACCTTACTTCTTCGCTTGGTTGCTGGATATAGGGTTGACCTCAGAAAGTAACACACTTAGGCTTGCAATGATGACGAATGTCACACTTGTATGGTAGTCCCGATAAAATTATCGTGAGACGGCATTTGTAAATAGAGCTGAATTTGAAAATTGCAGCGAGTAGAAGGAACATCCCTAATACTAATTCCTCTCATTGTTATTGCTACCAGAGTACGTTCCGA
Source organism: Antheraea yamamai (assembly GCA_036509395.1). NCBI lineage: Eukaryota > Metazoa > Arthropoda > Insecta > Lepidoptera > Saturniidae > Antheraea > Antheraea yamamai. Next base: position 14,068,777 of record AP028437.1, on the reverse strand, counting down.
ACATATGGCTCTCCACAAATTTGCGTTTCTTATGGAAAAAAACTCCATCACCAAATTGCGTAACGTGTCGATCGATTGAAAATCTGCAGTACTTGTTGATGGAATGTGACCGAAACAAAGCTCAACGAAAAGCTGTTATAGGTCACTTACAGCTTAATGTATTGAGGACATCTTCACTAGAATCTTATCTGCAGCAGCAAGTGAAGAAGCCAAGATTTTATAGAAGTTTGTGATTAACTCTGAGAAATGTTAGTGGATGTGCTAAGGTACGATGGGACTGACATGTTCTTTGTGGACTTAAGTCCCTAAATGGAAAAAAAGCAATACAAGGTTTCCTCCACTGGTGTACACATATCTCATCGCGTAGCCTTTAAAACAGTAGATAAATAATAAAAAAAGTGGAGGTAGTCATAAAGACTGCCATTAGGAGTAAAAACTCAAACCAATGGAATTTAAACTGTGTTGTCTTTTGAATTTTTAAATTAATTATAGTGTGAATTATTTAAACTTCGTAACTTGTAAATTGCCATTATTACCGTTAGACTCTCTTTCACATCTATTGGCACTCTGAATAATAATTGTATATATTTTATACAGTTTATTAATTCATTAAACATATGATGGACCACACAATCTCAAAACAAAATATAAATACTAGATATACACAGGCTCTTGTAGTGTTAGACTATACAACAAAGTCCCAAAGGATATTACCGATTTGCCGGATTGCGAATTTAAGCGCCATGTCAAGCGGGTTTTGGTGTCAAAAGGCTATTATAGAGTGGATCAATATGTGAACGATGGTGATGTCTGGAATTAACTCATCTCTGTGCATCCATTAAAAACGTTTGTGACATTTACCTAATATATTATATATATTTGCTAAAAAGATAAACCAGATCGAGTTTCTTGCCGGTTCTTCTCGATGGCTGGGTTATTTTCCGAACCGGTGGTAGTTTTGACGTTCATAAGTGCCTTCTTAGAGCCTAAATTGAATAAAGTGATTTTGATTTGATTCTTATACTACGCGTCGCTAGTCTGACGCAAGCCACGCAAGCGCAATACAGTCGGTCACGCTTACTGGCATATCATGATGGGAAATTATAAATTTATCATCTCCTACGAAAAAACTACCTCTCAACGCGCCTTAAGAATTTTTCACTTCAATAATAAACATCTACGTAACTTGTATCGTTCCAAATAGTCTTCAAGGAAAGCGCTAACACGATACTTATGATAAAAAATTGCGACGAAATAAAACCTCGCGGTCACTACAATAAAGAATACCTATTTATCTGGTGAACCTCCGTACCTCGGAATAAGAGTGGCCATAATATGAATTTATAGGCAATTTGTTGGAAGATATACAACCCCCTTAGACAGCGCACTCTGTGTTTTTGTCTAATGAAAGGATTTTTTTCTTGATATACGTACTTGTTTGAAGATCCGACTGCTTCTTTTTATATTTATTACCTCACTGGAAGTTTTTAACAACTAATTTCCTAGAAGAAATATAACTTCCCTCGATTGATGAACCTTCAAGGAACAATTACTACCTCAGCGTTATTAAAACGAACAAAAATAGGCAAGCGATATTTCATGTATCTATATATAATTTAAGTATGTTTGGAATGAAAAACTTCTTAAGGCGCGTTCAGCGATATTTTTAGCAGGTAATAAAGTTATGATTTCGCGTCATGATATGCTAGTAAAGCGTGACCGAGCATATTGCGCTTGCACGGCTTGTGTCAGACTAGCGACGCTAGTATAGCGGCCTGTGTACATGTAATATTGATATTTGGACTGAGATTGTGCAGTCCATCATATGTTTTATTAATAAAGTCTATAAAAATGTATATAACTATTATTCGGAGTACCAATAGATGTGAAAATCAGACTAATTTTATAATTCAAATACACAAATCATGAAACTTAAATAGTCTATACTATAATTTATTTAAAAATTCAAAAGAAAACACAGTCCAAATTACATCGTTATGAGTTTGCCATTCTGTGGGCAGTCCATTATAACTGCCTCGACTTTTTTATTTGTTGTAACAGGTGGGTCACCCGATGTTAAGCGATCACCACCGTCTATAGACACTTGCAATACCAGGGGAGTCGCAAGTGCGTCGCCATCCTGTGTTCGGGGAGAGAAGGAGGAAGGAAAGCGGGAAGGGTAGGGGAGGTGGTCCTCCGGCGCTCTCACTGACTGAACGAAACGCAACAATGCAAGCACTTTTACTTCACGTCGGTTTGCTGTGAGAGGGTGGTACTACCCCGGGCGAGCCGACCCATTCATGTTGAAACCAGTAATAGATTCAGCGTGGCTCTAACACTACTATTCTTCACTTCAAAAATTAAAAACATGATCCGCCATTTTGAGATCTGGGTCTTAAAGAATCAGCCGAGTAGCTAAATTTTTAGAGTTACGCGAAGATAATATATGTATAGCGTCATTATTTGTAAAGACACAAAAGCATACGTATTTCCAGGCAACTATTACTATATAACATATCAACTAGTATTCCACGACCTCTGTCACTCAGTTACATGTTGGAATGTGATTTTGCATTATCAAGATTACAAGCCTGAAGACACACGGGCGTCGAACGATGAACGAACTAAATATCAAACAAAAATACTGCGAAACTATGACACTAAAAATATATATTTACAATACACGTCAGCGATTTGCAATTATAAACAAAACATTTAATGCACCAAAACTGTATATTCGTCTGTGTATCGATGTGTAAACTAATATACTACGAGAATAAGTCACGAGATGATAAATTGCCAAATCACAATTTTTGTTCTCTACGCGAGGAATTGTTCTTTTCGTACGCGATCCCAAAAAATTCAGAAATTCCACAATATTATTTACATAATTATGAAAATATATTATTTCATTAATCGCGATGTAATGTTTATAACAGTAAATATTTATCAAATTATTTTGCTGTATTTATTAAATCTTATTCATGTATACTCGTAAGGTATCTAATATTATTGGATCACAACTAAATTATTTATGTTAAATAACTCCATCGTTGTTTACTTTATTATAACACGGAGTGCTCAAGTTTTTACTGCAACGGCCACACTCAAGCTGGTGTATCCATGATTTAATTATTAAGAAACAAATAAATTATCAAGGTCGAATAATACATATCATCAATTAATACTGAAACCTTATTTTAGATTGCATACGTTTTAAAATATTAATTGTAATATGTATTTCTTCACTTTCCATGGATAGAAGACGTATGAACAAAGAAAGTCAAAAAGATTTGTATATACGGTTAACTAGACTTTTAAAAATGTTTTTGCCAACCAATCTCCTAGACCAGTGTTTTCAAAGTGTGGGTCGCGACCCCCTGGGGGTCGCGAAGCCTCTTTAGGGGGGTCGCGAAGCTTCTATAGCGGAGTTGCAAAAGGTTGGAAAAGCTACTGCAGTAAAAAAACAATAAAGTTTTATAAGATTTATTAAGAAAAATGTTAACTAAAGGACATAATCATTTGTATTAAATAAACAAAAAACTTAGGAGAACTGTTATGAATTTATCTGAACCCTAATTATGAAAATGAATAAATATGTTAAATTGAATATTTGTCACAAAATAAAATACATGAAAGAAAAACAACGGGTGGGGGGGTCGCGAATTATTTTTTTAAACTAAAGGGACCGTGTCAAGATAAAGTTTGAAAAACACTGTCCTAGACCATTGCTACTGCCATTGTCGAGTACGTAATGCTATTATAAGTTTCTTGCGATCATTTAATTGAACTAACAAAATGCTGGCGGTCTCGCTAGAACTTTCCAGGGAGGTTTATGGTAAATCAGAATCCATATTCCGTGTTATTATTACTACATTACTTGAGCACAATAACTAAGCTATATTATTAAAACACCACCAATCTTACAAAATATAGAGTCAAATAACACAGTTTCTGAATAAAACATAAAAAACCACTACAAGACATTCCAAGATCCCGACAAAAACTCCAAGTGACTGTTTTTTGAATTGACAACTTAATTTTTTCATATTTTATCTGTCTTTGAAACGATTAAAAATCAGACAAAACCCAAGAAAACCTTTTGTTTAATGTAGTTAGTTTTTGCCTGTATCTTCACTCGGCTTAATGTAAGCTCGGCTTGCCCATCGGAAACGAAATTTTTTTATTTCTGAAATATAAGTAACCCACGTCGTTTTCTGACTATAATAAATTAAATTGCACGATTGCGGAAGCTGCAACAAGAAACCCATTTGTTGTTTCCAAAACGATTACGTGTCGTTTTTTAATATTAAAATACTACATTTAGATCGTTCGTAATAGACGTTTTCATCTCTAACTGTGTAACAAATATTGTCGACGTAACTTATATTTAAATTCACAGAAAAATTAGCAACGCAAGAAATTCCAACATCTGACGAGAATTGTGGAGACACTACATTAGCTGATGTGTATATGCCGATATAACCCGGGTAGTCGACCCAGTAAATGGTGGGTTTAGAAAATATAGCAGTTTCACTCTCAAGTCAATGTACTGAATCGCAGTATCAGTGTGAAATTAAATTGTGCATATCATTTCTACGTTTCAATTTATGGTGTTCATATTTTCTCAGTTAATATTAATTTGTATCTCAGCGATATGTTGTTCGAACGGCGGTTCAAAAATCATAAATTCGGCTACTAAATTTATATAGTAATCGATTATTTAACTATCGTACCTTCAACTGTAATCCGACAGCTATGTTTAACAGTAGCCTTCCTTCTGAAACTGAAGGAATAATCCAAGATACTCTTAAGTGTGTCTAAGATACCCTTGAGTGTGTAGCCTACAGTTAAATTGGGAAACAGAAGCCTAATATTAATTAATTCTGTTTTTAGTAAAATATATAAGCTAGTTGAGTTTATATAAAGAATCAATTACAAGTATAGATAATATATCTCTCATATCATATTTTTTAGCGTCATGTTCTTTTTATATGAATGATATGTTATGATAAAAGTTTTCCGTTATTGTACGTGTTTTATAGGCGGTAGAGCCACGCTGAAGCTGTGCTGGTTTCAGCATGAATGAGTTAGCTCGCGCGGGGTACTACCACCCGACCCACAGAAAACCGACGTGAAGTAACAGTGCTTGCATTGTTGCATTTCGTTTGGTCAGTGAGAGCGCCGGACGCCCTCCTCCTTCCCCCTTCATCCCAAACACAGGCTGGCAACGCACTTGCGACTTGTCAAATGTTGCTAGTGTCTATGTGATCACTTAACATCAGATGATCCGCCAGTTCGTTTGCCACCTATGATATAAAAATAAAACACAAAAATTACTAAATAGATTTCGACATTTTTTGAAGTTATACTTCTTTTGAGGCATTTGGGGAAAATTATAGAGTGAATTTTTACGATGCGCACGCAGAACGACACCTGAAAGCGACACCATGAAGTTGGTTGGTAATTGTCTGTCAAATTTTCGTGAGAACTGACTATATTCAAGGTAGTTACGTAGCAATACGTTTTTATATCAGTTGAGTTAAAAAATATTATGTTCATACATTAATATAAATGTGTATTCGTGTATGATTTATAAAAATTTTAAAGTGTGATTATAGATTTGAGGTTTAATCGTCGGTATATATTCTTTTTATTTGTTTACATTATAAATGACTATTATTAGATAAACAGTTTATTTTACTTCTTTTTGGTATCTTACTTGATTTTGTTTATGGATAATTAATTTTAAAGCCTTTTAAAGTTAATTATATCTTTTAATTAAAACGTTATCACTTGCATTTAATATCTTTTTTTAAGTTAACGGATTATAATCTCTTACGTGTGTACATGAGTACACACGCACTTTTTTTATATTACTATATAGAGACTTGGTTCTTAACTATAAAAAAAAATGACATTATATCTTTATCTTATATTAAGTTATTAGAATATGAAGAAACTACGATTTTTATGAGCATTATGCATTCAGCAGTGTGTATTTTCTTGCGGCGGAGAAGTGAATATAACTTTGTTTATATAAAGATGTTGTGACCAAAGTGATAGATTTGCGTTTTTTTTTCTTTTTTTTTCTTTGTACATAACATAAATTGTTATAATATTAACAAACGTCATCCAGGTTGCGTATATCAGCAAGCAGCTTACTAAATTAGAATTTAAGTACAACGTATATGAACGCAAAGAGGACGAAAATGCATCTTCGGAGGAAACAAAAAAGAATTTTTTTTTTTTGATAATTGTACTTTCCATAAGGCCTAGTAACCACCTCGAGGAAAGAGAAATATCCGCCTTTATAGCGTTACACGGTCCTATAAGCTTCCATTCCATTCGGGTGACTCTAAGATGAACAGCGTTGTCGGCTCACCCTCGAACTCGGGACCGATTGATTACATTTACACGTCATTAACCAGTAAACGCGACTGGGTTCGTGTATCCTGGGATATCTCTCTCAGAGACACGGGCGATAGAAAGCGAAGACATTTTTAATGAGTTTATTAAAATGATACTTTTTTTGTTCATCTATCGCATGTCGCATTACAGCCGGCGCACGGCTGTGGAGTAGGGGTAAAGTGAAAAGCGTTCGGCAAGGCAGCCAAGGGTAACATGGCGGTGTCCATGGCACAATTCAAAATGATTTAAATAATGTGCTCAGTTTTTAAAATGCGTCTTTTTTTTTTTTTTATTGTAGCTCGGCAAAGTGACTGTACTGTGCCTGATGGTAAGCACAGTACAATCCAAAAACAATGGCGACCACCGAAAGACATACTATCTATCGCCGGTCGCCGCTGTCATGCCGGCCTGAAAGCGACCCAGTCAGGGACAGACCCCCCCCCCCCCCCTGGTTGCTGGATATACACCGGCTGATCCCGGAACGCGACACGCCCAAACGTGTCACTATGGCGGGTGTTCCACCTGGTGTACGGTGGTCGCGATCCAGTCGGGTACAGACACCCTACCACCCCGCGTCTATCGTTTGAACGATTGTTTTTTATTATGTATTCCGTACTCTAATACGCCAATAGATTTAAATTAAACTGTATAGTCGAATATCTTGTCTAATATTGATTTTTCATTATCATTCCCATTTTCCACTTATAAAGTTAAGATTTAAAACGAGATTTTAAACTAAATCTAATAATTTCCAGTTTAAAAAGTATGAAATAAACGTTCCCTTGCATCGTGGTTTTATAAAACCATACAGTATTATTTTGTTTGCTTTCGATTTTTTGCTCTCATCTACTAAAAGACGCGATAAAATTAAAAATGGCTTTTGTCTCATGTATGTTTTAACAATATTGATAGACATATAACAGATGTAAGCCTTTTAATTAATTAATAATACACAATGTTATTTATTTTCGGTCTAAAATTGTTATAACTCCGGTATATCAACAGAATTTATCCAGTTACGATTCATTGCCTATCTTTTACACTAAAAAATTTGATAACACTAGAAATGTAAGAGCTTATTTTTTATATATCAAATTCTAATAGTATAATTATTTTATTATACAATAATAATTATAGAAAATCCCGGAGAACCAGTGAAACTGCATTCGTTAGTTCAACATAGTTCACTCCACTTACGTGCACATAGTGGAAGGGATTTTTCTCCTTTTCCTTATTTCTTCGATTTGGATATTTATCTCTCAGAATCAAAACACATGTTTGCTTTAGTGAGGCACAAATTCAGATACACATGTGTGTCTCGTTATCTCATATATTATGTATGATTAATTTGGCTTAGTTAGATTCACGACTTTGCAAGCGGAGGTTTGACCACTTTGGCACCCTTTAGCTTGATTCCATACGGCTGAGCATCTTAAGCGCTCACTTACAACACCCGGTGAAGTTATGAAGCCCGTCAGACCAATAGCGTATACTCAGCTAAAAGACACACACAGTGCCGCGTTCACTCGCCCGCTCTCATCAGAAAAGTCAACGTCGATCTATAATCGGTTGCATTAATTGCACATCGATCTATAACATATTTTAATGAATTATACTATTTTACAATTATATACCAACATTGTCAACCGACGACAGGTTCAATCATCCAGCAACGTGAGGTTCATGAGACGCGTTATAATCACCCTTTGTTGTTTCACGAACGTTTTCTGTTGCAGTGAAACGTGACAGCGACCAATCTACTCCAAGTGGAAGTGTAAAGTAACGGACACACTAATATCTTCAAACTGAGAGCAGACGTGGAATATGAAGTACCACAGCAGACCATTAATGAATACGAACGGCCTGCGATGACCAGCGGGTGTTCACAAACGAGGAAAGTTGGAAACGAGCAAAGTTTAAGCGGCACCTGACGTCGGACCCGCATACGAGAGTTCTCAGTTTAGATTGAACCCTTCATATTATCTTTGAAGATTTAAAGTTTTCGCCCCCTAAAGGGCTCTCCTATTGTTTGTAATTTGAGAGGGATGTGAATATATTATAATCTCTATTGTTTCAAGCGCACACATCTATCGAGTAGCGTTTGGAAAATTATTTAACCCCTGGACTGTCCAAAACCATAAAGGTTTTGTTTACATACTATTTTATTGGTTTACTGTCCTAAGAATATTGCAAAGATGAGCATAGATAATAATGAGATTGTTTCTCTGTCTGTTAGGTTTACTTCGAATTATAATTTTGATAAATTTGGTTTAATTCTAATGTCTCAGTACCTTTTGAATGTATGAATACTTTACTACACTTTTTAGTTCATGCACTGCGGAACTTCATGTCACTATTGATTTTCTTCTAGCTAACCAGCGGTATTGTGGAGAAGAACTATTGTTCAAAGTGAAAAGATTAATAACATAATCTTTTATCTTCTATACATATAACAAGAATGTAAATCTAAAACATATCATCGAGTAACATTTATTCTTTCTTTCATTAAAATCAGTCCACTCTATCAAAAGTTATTGTAATTGAATGAAGCCTCGAGTTAAGTAGGAAAGAAGAGTAGGCACGCAAATGCAATTCAACTCTTACATAAACGAGGATATTATATAATGTATAAATAATATCTAAGATACAGTTAACGAATAGGACTGTTTTTGCATTAAGTTCCACGCGGACGAATTTGCGGGCGCAGCTAGTTTACAATAAATTCAAACGATTCAGCTAGTCTGTCAAAAAGGACGACACACTCGAGTGCTAATGTATTATTTTGTGTTTCTTGGGCCTCGACCAGGAAAACAAAATTTAAATATCTAGTTTATTTTATTTTAATGCTATAATTTGGCAGGCAACGCACTTGCAACTTCCCTGGTGTTACAAGTGTCTATGGACGTTCAACTTAACATCGGGTGACCTGTTCGTTTGCTTTCTATGATATAAAAAACACTTTCTCTTATTATGTACATGTTATGTTCACGTTTAGCAGGGTTCATGTCAATTTTTATCTAACGAATTCAGTTTTATGGACCTTAAATAAATAAATTCCGTATTTCAAAGATTACCTAGTGCGACAAACTGTTATATTTTTATATACGTTTAGATTACGTACTTTACGTACGTTGATTTACTAACAAAGTTATTTTCATTTACAGGCACGTTCATACTATTAGAATATGACATTAGCCAATCAATGAGGTCCGCTAACGTAAAAACAATAACAAAAGAAAATAGTAATTTATCTTATTTTATTTTTGGCAACCAATCCTCTAGTAGATTATTACTGAGATTGTCGAGTAGGTATCACAAGTTTCTTGCAATCATTTCAATGAACTAACAAGATGGTGGACGTCTTGTTAGAACTTTCCATGAAGTGACAAGTCAGAATCCATGCTCCGTGATATTATTTCCCGTCCACTTCACTTGTACACAACAACTAAACTATATTACGTAAAATACTACCAATATTACAAGATATAGAGCCAAATAACACAAGATTATGAATACTATATGAAGTCCACTACATGACATTCCAAGATCCCGCCAAAAACTCCTACTCTCTGTAGGTACAAATGTACTCTGCAAATATCCAAAATATACATAAAATCCCTCTAAAACTTTAGTGTCCCTTTCCCGGAAGCGCCAAATGCTATAAGTCGATTTAGGAAAACGCCTCACAAATCCGTCCCGCGGGCCGGTTTTAGCTCATAATGCTTAAAACAGCATCCCGGGAACGGACCGGGATGTATCTGTTTCAATGACACGCAGACAGATATATACGATACTAACTTTTGCCCGCGACTTCGTCCGCGTAGAATAGTTACTTTAGGCTAACGCTACTTCGTTTATGTAGAAGGTGACAATATTTAAAAAAAATACTTATGTTAACCCCAATTTTGAAACATTCTTCATTGGTGCTCCGCTCCTATTGATCTTAGCGTGATGATATAGAGCCTATAACTTTCCTCGATAAATGAGCTATCTAACACTCACAGTGAGGTGTGGTAGCGACCAATCAATACCAGGCGGAAGCGCAAAATGACGTCCACTATAATATTTGGCGAAGGATTTCCTATATCGCTGTGGTCGCCACAGTTTTTAGTTTGTAATGTGTTGCTTATCATCTGCTAAAATGCCGTCAATACTTCAGGAGCAAACACGCTGTATTACGAATATAAGGCATCAACAGAAATACGAAAATAAAGGGTGTTTCTGTATTAATACGCCTAGGAACACATGATTTATGCGGGACGATCGTTGGATTAGTCTAACGGCCCGTTTTATTCGATCATATTGTGGCGACGACAACATTGTTTTCTTTATAAATAACACAACCGACTCGCCTCGGTTTTGGCTGGCTGACCGCAATGTACTAATGTAGCATCATAGGTTTCTATATAGATTAGATATAGATATGTAATTTCCGATCCACTTATTGGCGTAATAATATTAATTAGTTAACAGGGTTAATGAAGCTTCATAATTCTCGTCACCCAGACAACTTTTTCCATCGCCTCAAATCTTTTCGTCCATCTATCGCATGTCGCATTACAGCCGGCCGCGGAGTTGAGGTATAGTGAAAGACACTCGGCAGTGCAGCCAAGACCAATATGTGTATTATTGGAATGATTGTATTTATTATGTATTCCGTACTCAGATTGATATTAAAATGTATAGTTAGATATCTGGTCTACTATCGATTTCCCATTCTCATTTCCATTTTCCAATTATTAAGTTAAGATTATAAACGCGATTTTAATACCCTAAATCGCATAATTTTCCGAAAATATTCAGTTAAATGCTTAAGATCCGAAATAACGTTTCACTTGCTTCGTGGTTTCATAAAAATGTTTTTTTATGCGCGTGATTTTGTAATTACGACATTTTCTAGAGTATTTATTAAAATGATATATAAAGCAGTCTTGATCTACACTAATTCCCCAATTGGATTAATGCGATAGTGGCGTGTTTGGACACCGCGTCGATGAACGTAACCTGAGAGCAGATACAGAGCCTGTATCAAAAGCAGTTACGTAGTTTTTAAGAATTAAGCACACAAACAGACAGATGCTGATAGTGATTTTATTATAAACCATATATTTATACAAATAAGACGAGGACTTTTCAGTGGGTCTGTTATTCTTTCTTCTGTTATGCCAGTAACTGAATTCCAAGGGATTTACTTATAGCTTTGGGTTTGTGAATGATTTGCGATGGTACTAAAGAAAATTTATTTTTGATCCATTATGGCACGGGCTTCGCGTATACGTAGATGTCATTTAGACCTCAGAAAATTCTTTTAAGTGACAAATCAACGTTTATTTGTTAAATTTACATTAAGAATTATATGGGTACCGATATTAATATATATAGGCAGAGACAAATCAGTTCAGTACATCTTCTCCCTCTATTTATGTGCTTTGAGATTCTGGTCCGCAAACTTTTTGTATGACAAAAAGTGGTGGGGGCAAACACTGTGCCGGGTAGTGAGTTGTAAGCATCAGTTCTCGTTCTATCACTGAAGTTAGGCAAGGGTGTAATTATTGAGAAGTAGTGTTGAGTTGCAGTAGCAAATTTACAAAAATGAGTTTCCCGTGAGTTTAATAACCCTTGGACAAACCTTGTAAATAAAATTAATACCTGTTTACTCCTATAATTAATGCGGTTAAGGCCTACATCTGCATCGTATTAAAATGTGGCTCTTTGGAAGTAATAGGTTAAAAGTGACTGCGTTACCAATGATGACCATGGCATAATCCAAAAAGGACAGTAACCACAGATGCATAAATAATTAATTCTCTTTCAGCATTCGCTGTCATTCCGTCTTTTTATTAAATACTAACTCGGCAAAATAACTTCACAGTACTTAATGGAAGTATAGTTCTTTCTGCGTACATAGGTTCTCTAGAATGAACTTCCAGTGGTAGTGTTTTCGGATCAATATAAGCTACAGATCTTCAAGAAACGAGCCTACTCCTTTCTCAAAGACTGATAACGCATCTGTGATACCCCTTGTGCCGCAGGTGTCCATAGGTGGCAGGGATTATTTACCATAAAGGCCCCGTATGTTCGTTTGCCTCCAATCGCATAAAAAAAAAATAACGGCAGCTGTCATTCATATCATAGGACAACGAAAGCATTTAGGTCAGGAAGTGAATCCATGTGTTTGTAATATGGCAAAGATAAAAAAAAATCAGTATGCACACCTTTTATATACATATCATGTTTCACACAATCCATCCATACCTTTTTCGATCTTCCTCTACTCCTGTATCCTTTCCTATAAACTTTTCTAGTTACATGACCTTCATCTCTTCTCATAATATGTAATTTTTTTATTAACGTGGGGAAATCTCTTGTGGATACCCACCCTCCCGGGGGAGAGAGTGAGTTATGTCCGACTCGCATGGACTAAAACCCCACGGTGTACCGACAGGCCGTATTTGTTGGGGCGGCAAGGGATCGTACTAGCTACTCAACCTTGGATAGCCGCCCCAACGGCCCGCCAGGCAGAAGGTGACCGCCGGGCTCCTGCCTAACAGGGAGACTGACTGAGTACACTCCTGCTGCAATTTACAAATTTCCACAGACATACTCATTCTTAATCTTATCCATTCTAGTTATCCTGATAATATTACCTATGTGGGAAAGTATAGAATTATAGATTGCCGGAGTTTGAAATTACCAATACCTCGTAGACTAACTAGCACATTAATTATGCCCATACCTTCCTTCGAGAACAGGTCTATGGCCCTGCAGTGGGTATCTTATAGGCTGATATGATTTTACAGTATTACTTTTTCGGTTTATTGCTTTTCGAAGTGGCATCAGAGTAATAATTCTTTCAGGAGTCGCCTTTTTAGGAACAATTCCTTCACTTTGCCGTAATACCATTGAAAACACATAAAATTATTGATATACTATTTTCTAAGTTTTAACAAGTGATATCACGAATGATAGAATGTAATTGGTTGTATTTCTTTCTGGAACCGTTATATCTTTCTGTCATATCTGGATCTAATGACGCGTTAAACTTTAAAACTTCAGCCGAGCGTTAATAAAAGGTCTAATGCACAAGCGAACAAGTTAATTATTTATGTGACTCTATATATTATATACTAGCTTATGCTCGCGATTTCGTTCGCGTGGAGTAGTTACTTTGGGCTAACGCTAATACGTAACGGAAGCTTACAAAATAAGAAAAAACGATTTTGAAACATTCTCCATTGGTGCTCAGCGCCTATTGGTTTTAGCGTGATGATTATAGCCTATAGCATTCCTCGATAAATAAGCTATCTAACACTGAAAGAATCAGACCAGTTCCTGAGATTATCGTGTTCAACCAAACACACAAACCCTCCATCTTAATAATATTAGTAGATTTCTTTCAATATTTTATAATAGCTATTAATAAATATAAAGTTGTGTGTGTATATGTGATTTTGTAAATATTATAACAGCCACCTTTGTTATACTATCACATTACACGGAAACAGCCATGTTGCGATACAAGTCACATTTACGTATAACGATTGCGACACACCGGCCACGTGCAGCACAAGGCGACAATACGAGGAATTGGGCATTAGTTACCACCGTGGGAGAACCAACTCATACATTGTATCTCGATTTGAAGTGACTATTCATTCAAACTTCGAGAAGTAGTCACATCTCTTAGGTTATTTCGTAGATTAGGTTTTAATAGGTTAACTTTTGTGGGACTATTGTCTCACGCCTCGAACGGTAGACACTTTTTAGTCTTAAACTGAATATAAATTAAATTATATTTTTTAATATTAAAACCTTTTATATTAAAAGTGCATTTTTTATATCACACGGACGCGCCGGTCATAATTTCCTAACTAATATTAGGGATATATAAATGGACCTGGATCGGCCACACTTTCTGAAGGGATAACAGCCATATCCCTAATCAATTATTGGACTGGAATCCCTAAGGCAGGCGAAAACGTGGTCGACCTAGACAGACCCGGCGAAGATCTATACTCGCAGAGTCTACGAAGATTGAGCTAACTTGGAGTGAGGAGAAGCGTCAAGCCATCGATAGATCGAGATGGAGAAACACTGTGTCTGCCCTCTGCTCCGACAGTTTGGCGACATAGGAGAGAATATTATAAATGCAACTGTGATTTTGTTTGTTCGTTTATTTACCACGGTTTCACGTCTTAAATACTCAACTGATTATCATGCGTATTTGCAGAAATATTGTTTGACAATATTTGACAAGGGGTATAGAAAAGGACACAGGTTACCTTTCATCCCGAAAGAATATATCTACTATTCCCGAGGGATATTTAAGTGTACAATTAACGCGAGTAAATCTGCAGGTAAAAGCTAGGTAAAGGCCATAGATCATGAAATTTATAGTAAAACCTTTTTGACTGTTTATTCGTATACAATTCAAAGAAAGCTAGACCAATGTCGATACAACTATGTACACATTATATATATGTAATTTCCCAATAGATATGGTATAAAAATAGAAACAATACTTCTAGATTTCATAAGAAATAATACAAACAATTAAGTCATTATTTATTCCCAAGCGTTTATAGTTATTGTGTTTTTAATGACGACGCGATTTAAGAACGAGAGGAAAGTAGATAAGTCAATGAACTTAATATACATTCGGATGATTTTATTAGTCACTGTTTTTTACATTAGGTTCTATGCAAACAAAGTCGTGGGCATAGCTAGTAATATATATATATATCTTATTATATTATTGAACGCCGTCTGCTCATAACTTAAACTTTGCAATTTCCTCTCGGCTATTTTAACCATCTTTAACGAACTTTCGAAGGAAACTGGTACTGTTAAATCCAACAGAATCGTAAAACTCTGTACTCCGAATTTAACTTATAGAATTTAATCTCAAGAATTAATACAATCGAGTGATTAATTTAGTTAAATGGGAACTTAACGACTTTACATTGTTAAATTGATGCCATTTCGGTTCGAACATTTATCCATTTATTTTATAAAGTGGTAAATAGGCGTGCAGTCTATCAGATGTCAAGGAATGACTGAAGCCTATAGTCTATTTAAATAAGCCTCATATAAGAGTTGGCTAGTGGTTATAGATTTCGTAAATGGATATAATCGTACAGTCCATTAAATGTTAAGAAACGAACGACTTAAGCCTATGGCCTATTTATAAAAACCTGAAGTAAGTGTTCCTATTGATTATGAATTTCGTAAGAGTATAACAATCTAAAAAATAAGCAAGTATCAGTTTTTTTTTCTATATATATCATAGGATGCAAACGAACAGGTGGGTCACCTAATGTTAAGCGATCACCACCGTCCATAAACACTTGCAATACTAGGGGAGTCGCAAGTGCGTTGCCAACCTATGTTTAAGGGAGGAGAGGTGGGTTATCCGGCGCTCTCACTGACCAAACGAAACGTAACAATGCAAGCACTGTTACTTCACGTCGGTTTTCTGTGAGAGGGTGGTTCGTAGTAGGTGTAGGTAGCCCGGGCGAGCTGACCGATTCATGTTGAAACCAGTAATAGATTCAACGTGGCTCTACCACCTACTAAGCTGTGTATGTTTTATGTTTTGTAGATTTTAACATTTCACCATAATCTTAGCTGATGATAAAATGTGACCGTATGGTTTAAGGTGGTTAATAAAGTTTGCGTTGCGAAGTCAATGTTTGATTTTATCACATTATCGAAAACCCCAAATATGTGTAGAATGTAGATTTACCAACTAAAAATGCGAAGTTTTATTTTACACGTAATAC
This sequence comes from Antheraea yamamai, assembly GCA_036509395.1. Classification (NCBI taxonomy): domain Eukaryota; kingdom Metazoa; phylum Arthropoda; class Insecta; order Lepidoptera; family Saturniidae; genus Antheraea; species Antheraea yamamai. The sequence continues at coordinate 14,052,584 of AP028437.1, read as the reverse complement.
ACATATACTTATCTATCTATATATACAAGATAGTCTAGTAAGTAAACATGGTAAATATATTATTATGTCTAAGTTAATAAATGTTTTGGAAGCAAAACTTTATAACGCATATTTTAGAATGAGCTCCTAATTTAAAGAATGGGATATGAAACTAACGAAACCGCAAGTAAGGATTGCAGCAAAATATTAAAAACTCTGTAGTATACTTAACTGCAAAATTACAATTTACTGTCAAAAAACTAAGAATCATTTGTTTGATTAAAGAAGGCGTTACTTTGCGGAAACGCACCATTAAGTGTTATAATGGACGTTACTTTGCACTTCCATTTGGAATTGATGGGACGCTACCATGCAAAAAAACTGAAACTAATAATAGAATTTCTTTATATATATAATTGTTCTGTGTGTATGACGAACGGAATGTGAATTTGTTTATTTTTGTTAAATTTTCACTTCTTAGTTACTCAACCGATAATCTATAAATTATTTCATACATATTATTATGGGTATAGAACAAGATAAGAGGTAACTTTCAATCAATAACAAATATTATAATCGAGGGCTAGTTCAAATATAGCGAAGCCGCATGCAGAAGCTAGATTCATATACATAAGTAAATATTTATAAGTAAATTTCTTAATCTTTTTAAAGAAAGAATAAGAACAAGAAACCCCTTAGATTCATGTCAACTATTTTAGTAGTATATATAAGAAAATATTATGTCCAATTTCTTAAAATTGTAAAAGAAAGAATATAATAAGAAGCCTCATTGAGTTTCCCGCCAATTCTTTCCGATTTCAAAGAGCTTTTATTGACTTTGATATACGTGTCTTCTTAGAGCTGGAATTGAATTGTTCAATTCAACTTTGAATAAACCATTCACGAGTTGACAGAAGATGTGCCGTGTGGGACTCACGAGATCCGTCCACCCATATTTTTTTTTTTTTTTTTTTATTGTAGCTCGGCAAAGTGACTGTACTGTGCCTGATGGTAAGCACAGTACAGTCCAAAGACAATGGCGACCACCGAAAGACATACTATCCATCGCCGGTCGCCGCTGTCATGCCGGCCTGAAAGCGACCCAGTCAGGGACAGCCCCCCCCCCCGGTTGCTGGATATACACCGGCTGATCCCGGAACGCGACACGCCCAAACGTGCCACTATGGCGGGTGTTCCACCTGGTGTACGGTGGTCGCGATCCAGTCGGGTACAGACACCCTACCACCCCGCAACAATATAACTTAATGATTACATCAGGCTGACATCGACGTCTTTAATTAATTTAAGTTACCTACATCCATAATTAATAATACTATACTAGTTAACACGGTCACGCGTTGCTGTGACTCAGTTATTACATGTTGAATTAAAGAATGAAATTCAAGATTAAAACGTGGCTCCATCTATGAGATATCTATAATAGTCCGTCGTACAGTTTTCTGTCAACAAACGAATTTAAACCGCCATCTGTTCGTGACTGATGGAACTTAAAATTAATAACAATAATCAACATTGACAATCATTTAATTTGTAATTAAAAATATTGAGGTTATTAATCGAAATATAAATCTATCTATCTTTCAAGTTGAACCAAATTATAAATAAATGCCAACTTTCATGAAGATCGGTTTAATAGTTTCGAAGTTCATCATGAACAAACATCATGACACTGGATTTTTATATATTTAAAAGAAGATAATTGATAATATAACTCCTATTACGGATAGTTGTGCCCGCGACTTCGTCCGTGTGGAACCTGATGTACAAAACAGTGACAAATAAAGTCATTTAAATGTATTAGGCCTAATTACTATCTACTTTTCTCTCGTACTTAAGTCGCGTCGTCATTAAAATTACAATAACTTTTGATGGGCTGAACCGATTTTAATGAAATAAAGACTAAATGTTACTCTAAGATGTGCTTTATGATTTGGTGTCATCATGAACTCTGTACTTTAGCAGTGATGCGTGTAAACAGGCAGATAGACAGATATTTCTAAAAATGATTGAAATGTATTCTATTACTTATTTCTAGATACCTGTGACATTTTTTAATACAAATCTAAAAAGTACAGGCACGTTAGATTTACATTCTTATTATAAATATAGAATAAATAACCATCTTAATGAATCCTTCGTAGCCATGTTATTCAGGCCGACGAATGAATATACGAAAGATATGTTTCCCACTGAGTTGATAAGAATCAGCTTTATTAGTGAATTGACGTTAACAATTGGAAATGGGATTCTAAGTAGAGCAGTGTTCCAAATTGTACCATAATTAATCTTGGCTCCCTACAGTTAAAATATGTTGATACATACTACTATTATGATACATACTACAGTTGATAAAATGCCAATTCTGCCCATTTTCTCCCACTCCTTTGACTGTAGAATTTTATTTAACTAATTCGGATTTAGAAATAAAATCAATTTCAAGATCTCAACAAGACTAACAGTACAGTAATCAGCTATGACTACATGAAAATAATTGTTATCGGTACACGGTGGAACCTTATTTTATAACAGTTCTTTTATAAAACCAAATTAATTTCAATTTATCTGCCAGCGCCGTCACTTGAAAGAGGGTATCTTTCTGTAATATTTTTTATAAGATACATTAGTTATATTTATAAAACATTCTTTTTTATTCTCAAGAAACGCGGCAAATTGTTTGTACTATAAGTTGTGATAGATTAGGTTAGGTTTTTTTTAAATTTTGTAAGTGGTAGAGCCACGCTGAAGCTATTACTGGTTTCAGTATGAATGGGTCGGCTCGTGCGGAGTAGTACCACCCTCTCACGGAAACACCGACGTGTTGTATAGCGATGGCAATTATTGAAGTGATAACTTCTTTAACCGCGTCAGTAGGAGAAAAACTTACGGGTTCACGTCACCAATGTACAATGTACAATGTACAAGCCATCATACGTTTGATTAATTAATAAATTCTATAAAAAAATGTATATAATTATTGCTTGGAGTGTCAATAAATGTGAAAACCCGAGTAATGTTAATAATTTAACATTATGAATATTTAATAATTGTGAGTAAAAATTAAAAAAAAAAACAGTTATACCATTATTTTGTGTTTTCAATGTGGCAGCGACAGAGGATTTTAATAGAATTAAATAAATAGGAATATGTAACATACTGAGTGACTTTTCTTGCTCAATAAGACGATTATATCAAACAACACCTACCTTGTTATTTTATGTAACCAGATTGTAAAATAGAGTAAGTATTCTAAGCTATTATAATATACCCACTTCATCAACTAAATTCTTAACTCAATTAGTTGACTTAATTCAAAGACAAATCGCTTTATTACCAGCAGTCTATTAACGGGCCCCAGATGAAGTGTTTGTTCCATGAAAGTTAATATTTAATGTCAACCTATTAAAACTTCCGCGCAATACGACCGGTAATTGGAAGTATCGATCTTATGTCTGGTTTTGATCGGTCCTATATAGTTATACTAGCTGAGCGATACACTATTACAGTATAACATAAGGAACAATTATTCAATTATAGACAAATGAACATCGCATTTGAACAGAACTCAAGATGACAATGATCAAGTAATTATATTAATTCAATAATTATATTAATATTGTTATGCCCTTAGGTAACTTAAATACCGTTTACGTTGCTAGAAATTTATTTTTACTTCGTACATACTGATTAATCTATTACATAATTACATTACACGCACACATACACCTTATAAGGCTGCAGTCATAGTCCTCTTGACGCTCGCTCTCTCGCTTCCTTGTTCGTCTTCGCTGCGATTTATAGAATAGTATTCTACTAGGACTTTTTTTCGATCTAACTACACATTGTTGGAGTAACAGGCCTTCACAACTTTAGCAGGTTTTAGGACAAGTGCTCAAGGTACTCAGCTGAAATGGCAACTAATTCTGCGCACCTTCACTGCTTTCGCCACTCAGATTCTAGAGCTTCCAATTACATATAGGAATTATTTGTGTGATCCACAAAAGACTATTCTAATGCTACTCCAGTACCCGCGTGAGACGCGTGCACTAAAAACTTAACTCAATAATAATTCCACAAAAATGGAGACGCAACAGAACGTTCGCACATCTATGTCATTCCAATAAGAACTCAAAATTAGTGTTTGCAAGTTCCTTTGATGTGTGTAAAATCGCAATACCAGTTATCGTGTTGCGTATATCACCACGCAGCCCAATAGTTCGTAACGCATGAAGATAATGTGTTCCCACAGTTAGTTATTGCAATCATAAACAAAACTACGTCACGATATATATAGGTATGGGAGTAACATGACTCTAGAGTCTCATCAGCTAAGTCAGTAAGGCCATCGCGATAGCGGACTAAAAGAAAAGAAGGAAAAAAGTCGTTAATTATGGGTATTTTTATTTTTCTTTGATTTTCGGTTTCGTTTTAGCTTCTCTTCTTTATCTTAGCACTTTAGACCCCAGGTTCGCTCATGTGAATGTATATTTAACTCATCCTTTATAAACAGTACTTGTTTTTTAGATGAAGACACCATATATAGATTTTTATTTGTTTCCCTGATAAGATGTGACAAAATACCACAAAGATTTGTTGAGTAGTTAAGACGTGAGAGTATGTTATCACAGACAGTTGTCACAGACAAACAAAATAACTCACATTTATAATATTAATTAGAATATTGCTACATAACCATAACTTACAAAAAAATATCTGAACGTGGATCCAATTCATATATATATTTGCATCTCAACATTCGTCTATAATTCCTACGTCGACATATATTCCCAATAAAGTAAATCACAGATAAGCAGTTATTATTAGGTCACGAGTCCTATATAATAACTCGGTATGTTTAGACGGAGGGTTTCTACAGTAAACACGTCTAGTAGTCACGTGTTTATATTGAGAACGTGATAGTGGATGAACGCAGAAGGTCAACCACGTAATACACATATACTTATCTATCTATATATACATAAGTTACTCTAGTAAGTAAACATGGTAAATATATTATTATGTCTAAGTTAATAACTACTTTTGAAGCAAAGATTTATAACGCATGTATTGGAATGAGCTCCTAACTTAAAGAATGTGACATGTAACTATGAAACTGCAAGTAGGACATGCAGCAAAATATTAAAAACCTTGTGGTATACTTAACTCCAAAATTACAATTCAGTGTAAAGAAACTAAGAATCATTTGTTTGATTAAAGAAGGTGTTACTTTGCGGAAACACATCATTAAGTATTATAATGGACGTTACTTTGCACTTCCACCTGGAATTGACAGGCCGCTGTCATGTATCAATGCAAAAAAAATTGAAACTCAAATTTGAAACGAATAATAGAAATTCCTTATATATATAATTCTTCTATATGTATGTGAATGAACTCCTTCTAAACGGCTGGACAGATTTTGATGAAATTTATTTGTGTGTTTCCAGGTGGATTCAACAATTGTTTAGATTCACAATTGGACCCGGTAGGTGATAGTGGGAATATGCTGTCGAATGTGGTTGATTCTTGATTCCTTTCACCTCCATTGACTGCGGTTTTAATATAGGGAGAGATGTGGACTGTATTTTAAGCGGTATGCGAGGGCAAGGGTATTACAGGATACACGCTCAACCGTAGGATTCAAAGGTATATAATCGATTGAGCTGGGAAATAGAAACATACATACTTACTTGGCAGAGGTGCGGCCGATCGGTGGTTTCAGCGCTTGCTGTGGAGAAACTCTTATTTCACCGGATAATTACGGTATTACGTCCGTATCCAATGAGTAGGCGGATCACAACATGTATTATCTCGCGGCGTGGCTTGTGTACTTGTTCGCGACACAGAGTGCTCACAATAATGCGCGGCGCATACGATAATAGCGGCGCGACTTTTACGCGTCCCTCTAGCGGTATGCTAAGGAAAAGGATTCTAGGCGCGGGGAGGAACAAGAGCTGCCCTCGCGAATTGCAACAAAATTAACGACCAATAAATAACTACCAGGTGGCGATGCGGTTGACTTTTAGGATTTTTTTTTATTATTAAAGCAGGACAACATACGCCGCCGGACTTGTAGTAATATAATAGTTTACTATTACTACTTTCAGATTTAACTTTTTCAGGTATACTTCGTGTACAAATAAAAAGTCAAAGTCAAAAAGTTTCTTGTTGTAGTGAAACGTGGTAGCAGCCAATCAATTCCTGGCAGAAGTGCAAAGTAACGTCCACTATAATATTTTTGAGAATCATTTGGAATCAGTACATATAAGGGGCTTAATAAATCTGCAACAGTGAAACAAGATTATAAGGAAATATAATAGACTAGCGGGCCCGGCAGACGTTGTCCCGCCAGGATTATGAAAAAATCCTCAACAAATTATATACTAAAACATTCCTCATCAATCACTCTATCCACCGGCGAAAACTGCATGAAAATCCGTTCGGTAGTTTTTGAGTTTATCGCGAACAGACAGACAGACAGACGCGGTAGGGGACTTTATTTTATACTATGTAATGATACGAATCTGTGGTCTGTAATATATATAATGATGACAGTTACACAGTCAAAAAAAATGTTTTGGAGCAAATTATATTATTGTTTTGTCGGCTATATTTAAAAGCCTCTCAAACTCTCTTTCTACATTTAATATGATTTCTCAACCAAATTATTATTTAATATTAAGTCGAATTCTGGACAATGTCAATATATTAATACAAAATACTGAGTATTTAGAGTATACGGTATTCACTTTTGTGATAATTCTTTATGACATTATCCGCTTATGTTACTTTATATTCTATATTCCTTTGTAATAATTTAATTGAAACTGTATACCATATAGAGCATGCTCTGTCAGCTTTTAAAGGCCAATATGCTTCTAAATTGTTCGTATATAATGTTCATTCATTTCATTCAATTCATTCATAAATAAACAAACACTGTGAATAAAAAAATAGGTATACACTTATAACCGCATGATAGAAGTGTACCTTTTTAAATGAAGTTTAAGGTAAAGTCTAAAGTATGTATAAAATATAATAAATAAATTTATAAAGTACTAGCCGACCCGTGCCCACTTCGTTAGGCGGTAATAGGCATTATCAAGCTACAACTTTTCTCTAAAACTCAATCATATATATCTCATAATTAAGAAACGTTTTCGTTCGACCATTTTTCTACGACTCCCCAGATATTACCCCCTACAACCTCACAAACTTTACCTCTTTATAATATTAGTATAGATTATAGATAATATAATTAGTTAGTAGCTTCTGCCCGCGACTTTGCACGCGTGGAATAGTTATTTTGGGATAAGACGCAGCGGAAACTCTCAAAAGGAAAAAATACCCCGATTTTAAAACATTTTTCATTGTTGCTCCGCTCATATTGGCCTTAGCGTGATGATATATAGCCTATAACCATTCTCGATGAATGAGCTATATAACACTGAAAGAATTATTCAAATCGGACCAGTAGTTCCTGAGATTACCCCTTACAACGCCACAACGTCGCAACGTCACAACGTCACAAACTCACAAACCCACAAACTCACAACGTCACAAACTTTACCTCTTTATAATATTAGTATAGATTATATACAAGACATACGTAATATTATAATCTTATTTTATTAACATATGTAATGATAGAAAGCTAATGACTGGTACGATGCATTCATTTGTCAGACAGCAAACGTGGTAGGTGATGACTGAAGCCGAGTATACACAATTCAGCATCACGACCAGAACGTGACAGTCCATTTTCATTTTTTTTATTGTAACTGCACTGTGCCTTGTGGTGAGCACAGTACTATCCAAAAACAATGACGACTATCGAGAGATACGATATCCCTCGCCGGTCGCCGCTGTCATGCCGGCCTGAGTAAGTGTCTTTTCACGTTACGCTTGAAGGACCCCATGTTATAGGAAGGAGGGAACACACTGGCCGGGAGATTGTTCCACAGCTTCACGGTACGGCTACCATAAGAAGTTGCGTTTCATTTACTATTCGAAAATAAACGCGCCTAAAGAAGTTTTAAGTTTAACAGCAAGGCTAATAATAAAACAGCACTCACATGACGATCAACAAAACGTTAAAATGCAGTAACTGTTAATTCGAGTCAAACATAAGATCCGAAAGCGGGTTAAGTTTCTAATTTAAGTTGGTGTTCGTTACGAAAACAGATTTGCCGTTGGGAGAACTCTGCCTGACGAGTAACACCGCACGAGCCATAGACGTAAGCGAGAGCGATTTACTAAGAAAACTGAAGCATGATGGAGTTAAAGGCGTTAGCGAGTTAACAACAAAGTCTTTTCCATTTGTCGTTCATTGAAAATAAAATGACTGTAGACTATACTACTGTCATGTCTAAATTTAAACTTTTTGAAGCGACGCTGGTTTAGTTTATAGCGTAGTCGGGCACCGCGTCGATGGATTCGAATTCTAGCAACAGTCGGAGCTTTCGATGAAGGAAGAGATCTTGATGAAACCTTAGGTAATGCTTTAGGGCTTTTTCTAAGTTCGCCTGGCTAGCTACCAAGCTAGAAAATTTGTTGCAAAGCACCTGTTGGTGTATTCCGATAGCTGTACTTAGTAGCCAGGCCCATCTAGGTCTAGCGTGTTTACCATCTTAGACTAATTCCTCATTTAACATCAGATGATATAGTGATCAGGCATTACAAGCTATAAAGTAAAAACCTTGAACGCCATTTGCCGTTCAATGAAAACAGAACGACTGTAGACTATACCGACATGTTTAAAACGAAACTTTGCAAAATTATAGTCTTATTTGAAGTCAAATCACTTACCTTCATTTTTTTTATGTCAAAAGGAGGCAAACGAACAGGTGGGTCACCTGATATCAAGTGATCACCACCGTCCATAGACACTAGTAATACCGGGGGAGTCGCAAGTGCGTTGCCAGCCTGTGTATGGGGGAGGGGTAGGGAAAGGAAAAGGGGGAAAGGAAAGGGGAAAAGAGGTGGGCCTCCGGCGCTCTCACTGACCGAACGAAACGCAACAATGCAAGCACTGTTACTTTACGTCGGTGTTCTGTGAGAGGATGGTAGTACCCCGGGCGAGCCGACCCATTCGTGCTGAAACTAGTAATAGCTACAGCGTGGCTCTACCACCTTCAAAACCTTCATAGAATACTTCCGCGTTCCACTGTGATTCAATATGAATGCCATAACGCAAGAGTACGAGTAACGCTGCTTTATGATAATAGCAAATAGCAAAAGAAATTACAGAAGCATTTGTACAATCGCAGTCAACTAACGAGTTTAGCGTATTCAACACTACACACAACCTTTATAGTTCTCAGGGACTATCAGTGCAAAAACATCGAAGAAATGTTTTATAGCCTCATTGTGTTTATTACTTACTTCAGTTGAAACCATATCTATGCCTACACTTCTATACAGAGTCTTAATTATCTTAAGAATACGCGATGGTTATTCAATAAAGTACCTTAAATACATGACACAAAGTGTTATTTGAATACAAAAGATAAAACCTCATGATTTAGACCAACGTTTAAAACGCGCCCCTCGCGAACTGAAAACTCACTTATTTCGACCAAACTTTCGAGTTTAGATACTTTCTGAATCCTTGACTTTTCAGTCAGTTGGGAGTTTAATGAACATTCTATGTTAAACAGCGACAAATCATTAAATTGTCCTATTCCGACATAATATTATAAAGAGATTCAAATAGACTTTGAAATTTTACGAGTACTTAAATATTTTTAATGACCTGTCATATTTAAAGTAACCCCTTTATTTAAAGAACCATACACATGTAACCAGACCTCAGTGTAATATCTGGTTGGCTGTAGAGACGGGAGCATTAGATATTGGAATATAATTTTAAAATACACAAACCAATACGAATAGTAGAATTGTAAGTGGTAGAGCCACCCTGAAGTTATTACTGGTTTCAGCATGAATGGGACGGCTCGCCAGGGGTAGTACCACCCCGTCACAGAAAACGGACGTGAAGTAACAGTGCTTGCATTGTTACGTTTCGTTCGGTCAGTGAGAGAGACGAAGGCCTACCTCCCTCCCCTTCTCCCTTCCCTTCTCCCCCTCCCAACACAGACTGACAACGCATTAGCGACTCTCCTGGTGTTGCAAGTGTCTATGGACGGTGGTGATCACTTAACATCAGGTGACCCACCAGTTCGCGTGCCTCCAATGATATTAAAAAAAAAAATAATAAGGAAAATTGCTTACCAGTGTAATTTCAAAGTGACAAATTTGATTCGTGCAAATACTCTTTACTTACTTTCTAACGAACATTACAATTAATCATCAACAATGAAATTGCCATAATATTGGGGTTACCTTAGCACCTTAGGCCCGGTTTCTGAGTCACACTTATCTGTTCAATAGCGTTATCGGTTCGATAACTTGTCAAATTGGGTTTCTGAACACACAATCGTACGATAAACTTCCGTTACACTTAACTGTCCAACCTGGGTGTTTATCTATTCGATAAGTTTTATGACATTTTAAATAGTTATTCTTGATAATGGCATGTCATTGACGAACAACTAACGAATTGTAAAGTTTTGTATCTAAAATAATTAAATTAATAAGTAAATAATTATAAAATAAAATTAAACCGTCTACTAATCTCGTAGAGTATTTTTTAATCATAATATTACTACTATAAATTAAGAATTAAAATAATAAAACCAATTTTTAACACTCTCTCTTAAAAAGAGCCATCTAGTGAACATCAAAGAAGTAGTTTTGGGTTTCGTAGTTATTTAACAACTCGTTGTGTACTCAGAAACGCATTGACAGTTTATCTTATGGATAACTTTACTGAGTCAATAACGAATGACAGTTTAACCGAGTACCTCAGAAACCGGGCACTAGTGACATAAATGTGATAGCCAACAGATACATGTATACATTTTTCTAAAATAAAAGAAAGGCAAACTACTCGCATTTTGACGATTCCGAAATAATTTTGCAGTGACATTGGATCCCTATGTATGCTTTATTACCTGTACAATGAAGAGTGTTTTGAAGAACTTTTTGATATGGTGCCCTCATCGCCGTTCTAAGCCCGTATTTCCAGCCATTGGCTGCTTGTTTAACCACGCACCCTAAAACTCACCAAAAATCGACAACCGTAAAGTTCTTTAGAACTTAAATTACGCGCAAAGCCTGTTGGTGTATTCCGACAACTGCATTTGAGAGACAGTCTCCTTCTCTAAGTTTAGTATGTTTACCATTTTAGGTCACGTCGTCTCTTAATATCAGGTGAGATCGTAGCTAAGCACTAAAACCTATCATTATATATAAATTTCTTCTGTACGTTTTCGGTAAACAGCCCAAGCCTAGGTGTGCCGTGCACCCTTGAACTAGTTGTCAAATAAAATCGGCTGAGTGCCTTAAGCGCTTGCCTTAGTAGTCCGGTGAAGCTGTTAAGACCTTGCTAGGTCAATATAGTAGTCAGTGCGAAAAAAAAAATCTTCTGTACGTGTGTATATCACTGAACTCCTCCTAAACGTCTGGACCGATTTTGATGAGATTTTCTGTGCGTGTTCGTGTGGATCCGAGAATGGTTTAGATTCACAATTGGACCAGGTAGGGGGCGCTGCGGTTGAATTTTAGATATTTTTTTTTATTATCAATGCAGGACAACGTCCGCCGGGACCGCTATTAACGTATAAAAAACTAGTTAATACGGTCTAAATTGATAAAAAATAAATTCTTAACAGTTCTGTATACTCTAATAACCTACACCTACATTCTTTTCATCCTTAATTCAATCTTCATGAGTCGGTGCCAATTCATCAGAACTCCTGTCGCAATGGCGTCGAGTTGTATTCATTGTGACTCTAGAGCCAGGCGCATTATTCCCCGTTAATTTATTCAAGGACTGAGCCTTTCCCTATATTATGTTGGGATGACAGCATAATGAATATTAAATACGTGTAAACATAGCCTTAAGTCTTGTCCTCATGCATAAAAAAGGTCCAATTTAAAATAAATATACCATATAAGTGTAAAGTAAATACGGAGATTCAGGCAGTAACGCAGTAACGGCAGTAAAAGTAAAAGTAATTTAAGTACCTTTTTTCTGAACGTTATATTCTTTTTGCAAGAACGAATTGCGATCACTGATTAGACATCCTCCTAAGATGATTGATATAAATAGTGATTATATTGTTCTGTTTCATCAGAACATTTTCGTTTTTTTTTCTTTGACAATTCACACATATAAAAAAATGTAATGTGTGTTATTTACAAATGACTGGCTAAACTCAGAACCGTCTGAACCGATTTTAACGACATTTTCGACGTGAGATAAAGAACATCTCAGAGTATTAACTAGACTATACTATTTCCTTTTCCACAGATTACAGTAATAACAATAAATTAAAACAAATAAAAGCTCATAATAATTAATCTAACTGACCCATAATTTAACTACTATGTTATATGCAAATTATGTACAAACGATAATATACATTATAGTCCTTAATTCTAACTAAATGCGAAAGTGAGTTTGTTATGCTTTGACTACACAATCAATCATCATACAATTTTGTACACCACGGTGATAGAGGTATAGAGAAAACATAGGTCACCTGGCATCTAGAAATAATATGCTATTCCCGGAGTTATACATCAAATACAATAATTTAAATCAAAATTAAATATGTTTTTCCGAAATACTCGATATTATAATAAGAAAGAGTTTACGACTTTAAGAAAAACATTAACATAAACGTTCTTTTGTGATAAGTAGAATGATATATAAAACAGAGCTTAAAATGCTTATCTGTTAATGTTACTTTTACTCGATATATAACTTGAATGAATACTTTATTGCACTTTTTAATTTGTACACGGGCGAGCTTAACACGGCATTTTTTTATAGTTAACTAGCGGGCCCGGCAGACGTTCTCCCGCCCTGATTAAAAATATATCGTTGACAAACTATATACCAAAACGTTCCTCATGAATCACTTTATCCGCTGGTGGTAATCGTATGAAAATCCGTTCGGTAGTTTTTGAGTTTATCGCGAACAGACAGACAGACAGACAGACGCGGTAGGGGACTTTATTTTATACTATGTAATGACTATTTATTTTTTTGTAGTTTTTTACTAGTTATTACGAATAAAAGTTATCGTTGGTATAGAATAGATAAAATGAATACATTTACAGGGTGGAATTTTTTAATGCCACCTGGAGGGAAAGTTCTCTAAATAATAGAGATAGCAAATTTTACTCCAAGGAAATATTCCTTTATTTTTGAAAAGAAATAAAATTGCATTCAAAGATTTTCGAAAATTCTCTTGCTTCACACAGGAATCGAACCGACTAAAATCTGTATAAATTACATCCTATAATTTGATTGCATCGATCGTTAGATTCAATCTCAAGGATGAAATCTCTCTAACATACTTGGTGAATTTAATGAAAGGAAAACAATGAAATCATTACTTATAAATTCAATGGGTCAAGCAAAAATTCCTCGCTGGCTTAGTGGTGACATATCCGGGTATAATGTATGGACATTATATGGCGATGGCGGCTTGTTTACTAATACTGCAATTAGCCGGAGGAAAAAATAGTAATGAAATTACATCATGGTGTTAGGACTTTGTGTGCCCTCCTGGCTAGCTACCCTGAAAATCTGTTGCTAGGTACATATAGCTATGTTTTAGTAGCTTATTTGAGAACCAGTCTTCGTATAAGTTTAGGGTTAACCATCTTACTTTATACGTTATTTAATATAAGTATCAAATAAAAAATATACCTTAAAAGGAATACAAGCACTACATCTTTTTTTTCATTTAATTTTTTTTTCAGATTTTTTTTCCACCGCACGTTTTCCATCAGCCCCATTGTTCCCTAACTTTTCTAGCTCCATCAGTAGAATCGCTGATGAGGTATCTTTACCAAATCATACAAAAGGATTCAGCCGAGACGCTGTGACAAATGCCTATGTTCTAACAACTATTTTTCATAATGGTAGGTGGTAGAGCCACGCTGAAGCTATAACTGGTTTCAGCATGAATGGCTCGGCTCACCCGGGTTAGTACCACCCTCTCACAGAAAACCGACGTGAAGTAACAGTGCTTGCATTGTTGCGTTTCGTTCGGTCAGTGAGAGCGCCGGAGGCCCACCTCCCCCTCTCCCTTCACTCCCTCCTCCTAACCACTCCCCGCTTCCCCACCAACACAGGCTGGCAACGCACTTGCGACTCCTCTGGTGTTGCTGGTATCGATTCACGGTGGTGATCACTTAAAATCAGGTGACCCACTTGTTCGTTTGCCTCCTATGATATAACAAAAACTACTCATGAACGACTCACTAAGTACTACATCTATTTTTACAATTCTCACAAATCATGTCAAAAAGATTTTGTTCCTTTTACGCCATCACATTTCCCTAACACCAAAGCAAACATTTTTTTAAAATTCTCCAGTTTCCATTCGAACGTGAATGGGAATCCGAGTGTTGAATAAAAAAAAAATGGTTGCATTTTTTGACGCTTTCAACGTCGGATTCGGTGTTTTCACGTCGTGTCGGGTGACGGGGTGACGTAAACGGAATATCTGATATACCGACGCTGTGAACCATTCTCTGATTATATTCCTAGATTAATCTGAAACTACTATGTAGACTGATTGATATTTGATACGTTCAGAGATTTGTGAAACTCAAATATGAAAATTAGACGTGTTATTTCGTTCAGCCGCTGAAATTAAAGCGTAACCACTTTTCTTAAATGTGATGATGATAATTATTAATTGATTTTGTTGCAGCAACACTGATATTTTTTTACCAAAGAGTGTAACCTCTACAATGATTGCATATGATTTTTTTTAAATGAGAACTACTCTAGGCGCGTTGAGCGGTATTTTTGGCAGACTAGCGACGCATAGCACAATATAGGGTCTTGTGTACACGTAATATTGATATTTTGCAGCTGACCACACGTTTGATTGATTAATAGGCTTTATAAATATGTATATAATTATGCTCCGAGTGCCAATATATATGAAAACCACACTAATGTTAATAATTTCAATAGACACGTCCTGAAATTTAAATATTGTCATACACACTATAATTAATATGCAAATTCAAAAGAGAATATATTTATTTCATTATTTAGAGTTTCTACTTCTGTCGACAGTCCTTATGACTACCTCGACTATTATTTTATTCTGAAGAGAACTGGCTCTTAAGTGCACTTGACGACAGATTTTGAACTTGACGGTGGTAATTAGCCATACGAACTTAGAAAAAGCCCTACCTACCACCATGCTACGGTCTTATCACGATGTGTTCCTCCATCGAAAGCTCATTTAATTAATTTAGTATTGTAACTTACATCCATCAAGGCGGTTTCCAAGCACGCTCTCAACTGAATTATGATTGCTTCAAACAAACAAATGTTTTTAACTTCTATGTATATGACATTCAGATTGAACGTAAATAATGATTTGGTATTTATTTAAATGAAAATATCTATAACACATAAACATACATTTTTCCTTCTGCAATACTTTGCTATAGAAACTTTTACTATACCAAAATTCACAGTTCTCCATGCGCGCAAAATGCTTAAAAAGTGGTACAAAGTTTTATATACACGTATTAATATCTCAGTACTGGTCGAAATTAGGTCATAATAAAGGGTACAAACAGACTTTCTTTACACCTGTTATAGATATATATAGATATTATTATTTGCTCTGAGTATAACACAAATATTTTAAGCTATAGAGTCTAGACGTCGTTGATATAAGAAAAATAAACTATATCAATCTTCTGCCAGTATTAACGATGTATTCACTGAGTAGGTGTGAGTCAATAAAGACACCGTTTTATCTCTTGGAATGGTATTTATTTTATAGAATTAACTATTACAATTATTAACACAAATTCATACACGGACGTATTCTACGATCGGTTGGAAGGGACTGCAGCTAGCAGCGTCGGGCGTGTGCCACATAATTTGTCTACGCAGACAAATTGCTATGCACGCGCTATACTGTGTTACTACAAATATTCTTTCATTAACAACGCTAAAACTCATCAATAGCTCTTATCGAAAAGAAAATTGATTGAGAAACAAAGATGAAAACAAAATATTACGTTTGTCAGTATGTACACGCGAAGGAATTGATACTTCTTTGGCTTATAATATATATATTAAATTATATATATACGAGAATGCTTCTAAATGATATACGAAGTCCAGTAGTATAAATACTTAAGTACATATTTTCTCATTTTGATAAGTAGTGACTAGAGCCAGACAGACACTTATACATACACACAAATACATACCTTACGTTTAACGCGTAACGCTGTTTTTTTCCTTACCGTACCATAAAAAGTGTACTTCAAAATTATGAACCGAGTTACCTCAGCCTATCTATATTTCATATAAATTCTTAGCTTTATTTCATTTTAATTTAACTGAAATTATTTGTATTCTACGCTGGATACAAAATTAATCTCCTATGACCCAAAGCAATTGAATAATAAAGTAATAAAATTTAATACTCTCAAATAGTACATTACTTTCTGAATTTTACCTAATCTACGACCAGCATTATTTATAATTATTCAGTCCAATACCTGAATTCATCACTATGCATATCACCTTATCATATTGTACAATATATCTAATCAACTGATTCCAAAATGTGTCAAACAAATGAGTGTCTCTATGTAATTTAACACCCACCTCTCTTGATTCCTGCAAATACCGCTTGATTCCGGAACGAGATACTCCTAATCATCGCTCTAGCAGGTGTCACTATCACAATTCAACTGGATACCATTGTAGTGTCTTACTACTTAATAATATGTTGCTTAGCATTCCTATATAGGTATAATTAGTAACTACAAAATCACGATTTAACATAAATAGATATAAATGGTTGTCAATTTACGAATTTTAGAATGTAAATGAAAAAACACATGTAAAAAAAGATTGTCATCATTTTGCAAATCTGTAGTTCTGTTTTAATAAATACGTCCCATTTTACATTTCTCATTCACATACTAATTTAGGCTTTTACTCTCCGGTCAACAGAATATTTAGGTCATATAACTCACTCCATAAAACATGCGACATTTTCTCAACTAAACGAAATCATTTCAAAACAGGGATAGAGATATACCAGTCTATTAACATGATACAGAATTAATCGTTTCAGTATTTCATATTTCTTTCTCTTTCTGTTACTTTGGAACTTTCCTAACATTTTTAAAATATTGTTTTAGAGTATCAATTAGTTTTAGTATTCTATTTCTCTTTCTGTTTCAATTTCCTTGTTTTCGTATTATTATGTTAAATTTGTAAATATATAACGTAGTTTAATATTTAGTTTTATTAATATTTAATTTATTGTTGGAGCATGCCATGGTTGTCTCTAAACATGACTACATTTATAATGTATCACAATAATCCTACTTTTTATATATTTACTAGTGTATTGTCATGTTGACGGCCCTAAAATAAATAAATAAAGAAGCGATGCTTGTAGTCAGTGGATAGTGTATTCGGAAATTGAATGAACCGAAACTATCAGTGAAAGAAAAGATAGAGTTGAAACCTTGAGATGGTGATGGGAATTATTCTAAGCTCGCCTGGCTAGCTAGCATCAAGGTGCTAAGGAGCTACCAGCCTCAAGTTGAATATCAGTCATCAAGCACTTACGGGTGTGTTCCGTCATACGCACTTGAGAGTCAGTCTACTAAATTTCTCTCTAATTATTAAACTTCCAAGGAAAATGTGGTTACGAGGTTTAACCAGAAAGGAGACGATATAGTTCATCCTTTAACGCTGGAAATAAGAAATCACCTTTATGTACTACTAGCTGAGCCGGCCACGCGTTGCTGTGGTTCAGTTATTACATGTTGAATGAAAATTATGATAAAGTATTTGCGTGGCGTCATCTGTGAGATATCTATAACAGTGGGTCCTTCAGTTTTCTGTCAACAAACTAAATTAAATCGCCATCTCTTCGTGACTGATGAAACTTACAATTAACAACTATAATCAATATTGACAATAATTTAATTTGCAATAAAAAAATATTGAGGACATTAATCGAAATATAAATTATCCTATCTCTCAATTTGGACCAAATTATATATAAATGCCAACTTTCATGAAGATTGGTTGAGTAGTTTCGCAGTTCATTGTGGGCAAACATCAAGACACTAGATTTTTATATATTTAGATATTCATTTCACAATATCCTTAAATGTGGCTAAAGATTTAATGAATTATTGCAAGCTAGTTGAGTGACTACGCATAAATTAAATTCCTATAGGATACATATTAAGCAGCCCGAGAACTTTGTATCATAAATAACAGGTATTCATACCGTACTTCCTTTTATCGCGTGTGGGAAAAATCTCAAGCAAATATAAATCAGCCATATTGGACACAACATAAATAAATCAACAGAGGACACGATTTGAAATAAATCTTGTTATTTTTTCTTTGTTTTCATCG
Source organism: Antheraea yamamai (assembly GCA_036509395.1). NCBI lineage: Eukaryota > Metazoa > Arthropoda > Insecta > Lepidoptera > Saturniidae > Antheraea > Antheraea yamamai. The sequence goes on along the minus strand of AP028437.1, from coordinate 14,034,070 downwards.
TAAACAATGTGCGATATATATATGTCTTATTCTCCAAAGTGATTCGAGTGTAAAATATCTTAATTAATAGCCGATTCCTACGGTATGTTCGGCGTTAAAAAAATGTCAAAGTTTTAACCGATACAATAAAAATCCTCTAAGTTAAACATCCATTTCATTTCAAAATTTTAAGTGTTTTGTAATGATATAGCAAATTTTTTTGAAGTGAAAACTTTTTAATGGTTGTTGAGCAGAATTTGGCAAGGGAAAAATTTTCAATTTCGCGTCAGCGATATGCTAGTAACGCGTGACAGATATGCTCGTGTCATGTTATGGTTGCGTCAGACTAGCGTTGCGTAGTATAATGGACTGTGTACACGTAATATTGATATTTTGTATTGAACCTGTGCAGCCTCATTATGTGATTGATTAAGTAATAGAATGTATAAAAATGTATATAATTATTGCTCCGAGTGCGAATAAATCCGATCCGAGTACTAATATTAGTAACTTCAATTTAGAAATTATGAAATGTAAATGATTCAAACTAATTGATTTTAAAATTTAAAAGAGAACGTAGTTATTTCATTCTTTTAAGTTTTCATTTCTATCGGCAGTCCTTATGACTACCTCGACTTTTTTTTTGTAATATATCCATCACAATTTACTTGTTCTATAAATAAAGTATAATACCCGCTCACTACTTATCCATTATCAGTACTACGATTTTATTTTAGGTCTTTTGAAATGATAAGCACTTCAACAGCTCAAACTCACGCACCCTCTGTTCTACACGGGCTGTGGTACCGTATGCCACTGACGCAGATTTATACGTGAGAAGTCTGTCATTTTGAGAAATGACCGCAAACTCCCATCCATCGCAGAGTTTACAATTGAAGGTGGATACCTGCAGGTGGCGTTTGATTGATGATAAAAAGAAATTCGTCGAAATTGCGTTTCGCTCGTTTGTCGAACTCGACGCGGATTACTGTTAAGGGCTTTATAAACTAATTCGGGTTTTTATTGCTTCTAAGCTTTCTAAAACCAATGAATCAATGCTGAAGAAATAATAAGCAGAGTGACGATAGGATAGTTGCATTCAATTTAATAGGTGGTAATGTAGACACTTCCTCACAGTGAACTCACTTAATCACATCAGCCTGTAGGAGACCTACTGCAGCGCCAATAAACCTCTTCTCGACGGAATGCATAATCACTACACCAGGCTAAGACGTATTGGCGATTTCATACTCCGAGAAGTCAATAGTTATATATTTTTCAAAATATGTAGGTACTACAAGAATATTTCTCAGATTCAGGTTTCTTCATGTTATTTTTTTTTTCTTCACCGTGTTACCAATTTAAGTTAGTAAATGTAAGCGAACTCTGAGAAATTTGTCGGTGTATTATATGACATGGTTCAAACTTCCAGATATCAAATTGACACTTCCCCGGTCAAGCCACTCAAACTGAACCATTTCATGCAGCCTGCGTAAGCTAAATTCTAACCAACATATAGCTGCTTTGTAAACATACATGCTAACAACAACAATGACTAATCCACTATTTTCATTTAGTTACAACTACTACTGATACTCACTGTCACTGTTCTGAACTAAAATTTACATCACATCAGATTTAAAGGTACATACATAAATGACTTTACTTTGACAAGACAAATATATTTTTTGAGTCACATTTATATAAATTAGTGGACGCCAGAAGGATGCCGAAGATCGGGCAAAGTGGAGGAAGTTTATTAAGAAAGCGGACCCTGGTACTAGGCCGGGAAAACGCTAGGAAGAAGAAGGAGTGGACGCCTAGTGGTCGAGATTCGACTATAATTCATTTTGACGTTGAATAAGACCTAAGAGAATAATAATTGTTTCAGTGGATCCATAAATTTATTAAAAATAAATTATTTATCAATCAATTATTAATGTATATTATAAATTTACATCTTATATTATTATCCTACAATTTTACCAGTTAATTTCAAAGGGCATGTAAGGTATGGAACGTAAGTCATGTTAAAAATATTGCATGTAGGATGAAAAAAGGATATCGGAACGTAAGAATTAAATGAAGGATGGCGAAACGTCTTTTTCATTTACATGTGTGTATATGTTATGTGTCATTCAAGCCGTAGTGTGAGTAATGTATATTTTAATTAATTTGATGTGTTTCATGCATTTTATATAAAAAGAATTGCTTTCTACACTTCTAAATAAAGTTAGACTATGCCAAATATCACGTTCACCCGTTCGCGCAATTCGCTTAAAAAAGGGTACAAAGTGTTCGCTTTACGTATTAAAATATAGATTACACACATAGATTTTGGTCTAATATCAAATTAAGGTCATTTTATACTACTGGGTGTCGATAGAAATCAGGTGGAGCATGGAGTTTTATGAAATGACATTAAGGTGTTTGGAAATAACTGGATACTGAGAACAGAAGATCGAGCCCATTGCCTATGTTTGAGGAAGTTCTATCTCCAATTTGGCAATCGTCATCCTTTGTCGTCCCGTTATGGCGGTAGAGGGTACTCTGTGGGGTTTTAGAGTGAGAAAAAGTCTCACACTTCCCACTCTCTCCCCCGGAAGGATGGTGTGTCCATGTAGGAATTTCCCACGTAAAAAAAAAGATCCATCTCCAACAGTGAAAGAAAACATGCCGTTGAAGATAAATATATTACACCTTGTACATACTGAGCTTGAATATAAAACACAGGCAAATTTTGAAAGATACCTCAGACTTTATCGCCACAGAGAACCACTAAATATCGACGCATTCAAATGTCGATAAGCTTAGCTTTGTACACCCATTATAAAAATCATATCAAATCAAATCAAAATATACTTTATTCAATTTAGGCCCTGAGAAGGCGCTTATGAACGTCATAGCTACCACCGGTTCGGAAAAAAACCCAGTCATCGAGAAGAACCGGCAAGAAACTCGATCTGGTTTATCTTTTTATGTTATATATTTTTTACAATAACATAAACATTTACATTCGTTATTAGCGGATGCACAGAGAGGGGCGTCATTTTCAGATGTCACAATCGTTCACATATTGATCCACCCTATAATAGCCTTTAGATATTAAAACCCGCTTGACTGCCTTATCATTCGGGTACATTAGTCCAATATAAGACAGTCAAGTTATGAGAATACGAAAAAATTCGTTACTACGTGCTAAAACTCGAATCTGTAATCACGTTCAAACGATCTCAAAAGGTTGTGCACCAGATAAAACAAATCCGGAATCAATTCTTCAATTTTGTTGAATCATTTGTAAGTGAACAAATATATATGAGAATTTCTGCATTTGTAGACAATTTGTAAATCATTACATATTATAAAACAAAGTCCTCTGCTACGTTTGTCTATCTGTCTGTCTGTTCGCTATAAACTCAAAAACTACTTAACAGATTTTCATACGGTTTTCAGCAGTAGATAAAGTGATTCATGGGGAAGGTTTAGGTATATAATTTGTCAAGGTCTTTTTTCTTATTAGGGCGGGACAAAGTCCGCCGAGCCCACTAGTGTAAAATAATACTTTGAATGACAATTTCTCTTTTATCGTTTAATGTATATATATTAACCAGCTTTTTCTTTCTTTTTTTCGTGTGGGAATCCTCTTGGGGATCTGCACCTAACCGCCGGGCAGCACAGGTGAGAATGCCAGATTTCTACTGATTAAACCCCCTCGGTGTTCTTCTTGTACCATTTAGCCGGGTGGGCAGGAACGGCCTCTGCAGTGCTTCTACCCGACCCGGCAGGTATTGACCCCTCATCAGGGCCCGACTAGTAGTCTGAAGAGGGAAGACCTTGGCCCACTCTGATGAACTGATGGGAGGCGCAATTAACACTAATGCGCCTCAACCATGTGGGCCTGTGGTAGAGTTGCTAGGGCGACAAACATGCCCGTGTCCATCGCCCGCAGCAGGCGGATATTACTCAGATATTTACCAGCATGCGGTGACGTATTATACCATCTAGCTATGAATGACGACATTCGTTGAGTTATGGCTGAGGTCATTATCGTAAATCGAAATTACCATATTAATTATGTTGCAAGTCACAGGATATCGAAGTAAAATAAGTTATATGTTCGATCCGCGCCAATTAACTGCAGCTTCTGGTAAAGTAACCTATTTCGATGGACACGTACTATAATGATAAATCATTTTTGTATTACCAGACTAGTTTCCAACTTCAAGTGGAAAATATGTATTCAATCACATGCCCCAGCAACTGGGTTTAAAAGTCACTCTAGAGAAAAGAAGATTCCACATAGAAACTAAGGTGGTGTAATGTACAGTCGAGGTTCTTTATGTTATTATGCCTATAACTCAAAAACCACTGAACTCTGGAGTAAACAGTTATATCCTTGCTAAATATGTGAGTTTGAGTTTGTTTGTTAAGCTTTCTTATTTTAAATACTCAACCGAACATCATGAAATTTTAGATACACCTTGTCAGGAGTATACTAAAGGATATAGGGTTTTAAAAAAAAAAGTGGGGCCCCAAGGTATAGGTTAAATTTTATATTGACGCAAGCTTGGCCACGAACAATACCATTAAGGTAATATACAGAATAATGTAGGAGTATAAATGAAAATTAAATCGATACAAGATAACTACCAACGTATTATGATATATTTCACCGGAACCATTAAACGTAATTAAATATTGAAAGAGATATAGGGTACCATAAATTATAATTGTATGTCTAAACGACACAGCGCTTTTGAATTATAATGCAAACTACACACATCAAAAAAGTCTAAGCAACATGCGTGATATTACAAATTTTACCATTTATATTAATTAATTTCTAAGTATTTACTCAAACAAAGTGCGTAGGTAAGTAAATTTTTTTGTTATTGATGAAATACTGGCTGGTTGTAAAAAAAAAATTGATTATGTTTTGTTTTTTCATAAAATTCAAATGACTGCGAATTTGTTTGAATTTAAGTGCGTTTTACTTGCTACGTTTAGTTTTGATTTTATAATTTTACCAACCATTTAAATAAAGTTAGCGACAAAATTGAATTGTTCTTTACGTCATGAAGCGACGTCATTTGATGGCAGATGAAATGCAAAGAGCTGTAGGGATGTTGCAAGCGGGAAGTAATCAATCTCAGGTATCTCGACATTTTGGCATTCATAGAAGTGTTATTTGTCGTCTTTGGCAGCGCTACAATAATACAGGAGAACCCGCTGAACAGCATCCAGGCCGTAAAAGGAGTACAACCACTCGGCAAGACCAGTACATACAACTGACTGCAAGACGCCAGCCGATGTTAACCTCTCGAGAGATTAGTTTGAGGCTACAAATTTCAAGTGGTATTGATGTAAGTCCTCATACCGTGCGAAATCGACTGCATAAGTACGGCCTACGAGCTCGACGCCCAATCAGGTGCCCACCGATACGTCACGGGAATCGCGCTCGTCGATATGAATGGTGTAGAGAACGCATAACATGGACCCAGGAACAATGGGATAAAATTATGTTTTCCGATGAGTCGCGATTCGGGTTTAAGCCTGATACAAGAAGGGTGCGAGTGTATCGTCGGCCCGGAAATACTGAAAGGCTCAGGTGCGTTCAGGAAGTTTATCCATACAGCGGCTCAACAGTTATGTTATGGGCGGGTATTATGAAGAACTGGCGAACTGAGCTCGTTTTTGTAAATGGAAACATGAATGCTGAAAATTACATTGAGGATATTCTCAGACCTTATGTCTACCCATTTGCACAAACCTTTGGCTCCGATTTTAGGTTAATGCATGACAATGCGCGTTCACATACAGCTCGGCGAACCAGTGAATACTTTGCAACGGAGAACATCCGGGTATTGCCCTGGCCTGCCCAATCGCCAGATCTCAACCCCATCGAGCACGCATGGGACATGCTCCAAAGACGTGTTTTGTAGGACTTGGACGGAGCGACAACAACCCAACAGCTGAAGGATTTGCTACAATTCCATTGGGAGCGAATACCGCAAGATGACATAAACAGTCTCATTAATTCAATGAATAACCGTTGCCGACAAGTTCTGAATAGCAGAGGAGCCCATACTTTGTACTAAATTGTTCTATTCTTTCACAATAAATACATTTTCTTTAGAAATTTCATTTTGTAAGAAAAAAGTTTAGTTTCTTATGTATCTTAGTTTCTACAGTATATTCTAATATTGTTCATTTCTGTTATTAAAAGAACTTAAAGACAACAGCTGTTATTTTTACATCATAGAACCCTAAAGATATTTTAAAAATAAAAAACAACGTTATAATGTGAAGAACCATCCAAAAATATAAATTAGTACATGTTGCTTAGACTTTTTTGATGTATATATGACAACAAACACACAAAGCATTACGTTCTTCTATCTATACATATAATAAGAATGTAAATTTAAAGTGCCTGTACTTTTTCGATTTTCGTGAAAAAAAATGTTGCAGGAGGTGTCTAGGAATAATATGTCTAATAATGCATTTCAAACATTTTTAGAAATGTCTGTCTGTCTGTTTGTATGAGCACATATCACTGCTAAAGTACTGGATTCACCATAAAACCACGCGATAATAAAGCATATCTTCGAGAATAACTTAGTATTCGTATCATTAAGATTGGTCCACTCTATCAAAAGTTATTGTAATTTTAATGATGATGCGGCTTAAGTACGAGAGAAAAGTAAATAAGTAAATGGACTCAATACATTCATATGACTTTATTCATCGCTGTTTTACATAACCCGGCGTCTCTCCTGTCTTTTATTCTAGTAATCCTCTATCACGTCTGTCTGTCTGTCTGTTCGCGACCATTTCGTTGTCAACGCAGTCGGAAAAGTGAATAAAATTTTGGTATATAATTTTCAAGATTTTTTATAATAGAAATTCGTGGCTACAGCTAGTTATTAATAAAATTGTATAATTTCTTTGTCATAATTAAATATGTTAATATTTTCAGCGTTCAATTTAGTCCTATTGTCAATAAATTTATGTGCAAAATTGTCCGCAATAAAACTCTACTGAATATTAATATAGACATGATAATATTAAGAGCATAATAAGTATTTGTTGATTTTTATGAACACACAAAAACGTTTAAGAAATCAATTTATAATTAACAGAATTGTAGTCCGGTGAAGCTGTTAAGACCCTGCTTGGTCAATAGCGTAGTCAGATCGAAAAAAAAAATATCAGAACAAGTAAAAAAATACTGTTAAAGAGTTATTGCATGGTGAAACAATATGTACTGTTCAAAAATAAAAATCATAGAAAAATAACTCAAAAATTTAATTTGGGACTTTTAAAGTTTGACCATGTTTACATGTTCAACTTAAATTTATCCTGAAAATAAAAGAAGTGTTCAAGTCAATTCTAAAAGTAGAGATAAGTATGTGCGCATCTGCACAGTTAAATTAAAATTATATTTGTTAAATACTTACATTGTCAGTCGTGTTCAAGCAAAACACCATTGTAACAATATTAACAATTAATCAATTATGGGGCGTAAGGGGTGTCGAATAACATTATAAGACTTGAGACACCCAAGCCAACCTCAACTGCACGTGCACCTGCTGAATAACGAACGAGGCAATGGCGAAAGCGGGGTGGTAGGGTTTTATAGCCTGACTGGGTCGCAACCACCATGTATATGACGAAAAAGCCCGTCATAGTGATTCGCTTCTGCTGGTCGCGTTTCGGGATCAGCCTGTGTATATCCAGCTTTTCGCAGGCCGGCATGACAGCGGCGACCGGCGATGGATAGTGTGTCACTCGGTGGTCGCCCTTGTTTTTGGATTGTACTGCGCTTATCATCAGGCATAGTGCAGTCACTTTGCCATGCTACAATAAAAAAAAAACAATAAACTAATTGTGACATAACAAACAACTATATTCCCACAAACGGGCACTCCAAGAACATATTTCGACAAAAACTTACTTATCTCGCTCACTACATCTTTTTTTATTAAAGGACCAATCTATCAATTACTTAAATGTTAATTGCGTAGCTATTTGATTTATGCAGGCACTGATTTATCATGAACAATAGGTTTGTTCAAATACAGTCAAATTCGTGCTCGCAAGCCGATAAAACAAGCGTGAACCACAACACCGTTTGATACATATCAAGGTATATTCATGTCGCTGCGACAATCGAAAGCCTTTTTCCCCTTTGTTATTCTACGTGAGCCGTTTGTGACATACGTACTTTTATAATGACAACAGACACTATATTTGTAAATGGAGACACCGCTATTTCTTTATATTTATATAACCAGTAATAGTGATAGCTCAGTAGACAATCTCAATTTACGTAAATTCGAGTGACCCGGAGCTTTCGATGAAGGAAATCAAAACTATTTTATTCAATTTAGGCTCTAGGAAGGCGCCTATGAACGTCAAAATCGTGGTGATTCGAAAAACAACAGAGTCACTGAGAAGAACCTGCACGAAACTCGATCGAGCTTATCTTTTTAACATACATGTATTTACAGTTCAAACACTATTCAAATTTCCCACGTATTTGCTTGTGAACTACACCAGTATAATTTCGTTTGATTTCGTAAATTGTATATTAATACGTCGTTTATTATCTCAAAGGGATTAGGCAGCGTTTTCGAAGACAGCTCCCAGGCGGCTTGACTTTTTCCGACACATCCAACAATTATCTTTATATTTCAACCAATTTAGTAAAACTCTTGAAAAATTATATACCTCAACGCTCTTCGTGAATCACTTTATCTATTAATGAAAATCCGTTCAATGGGTTTTCAGCTTAAGACGAACAGACAGACAGACAGTCGCGGCGGAGGACTTTGTTATATAATAAGTAGTGATGTATGAAGTTTCTTATACTCACGCAAAGATTACTGAACGGAATTTGTTAAATTTATTTTACAGTAATGTAGCTATATCAGAATAATACATAGAAGCATCATTTGGACCATTTATTTTGAAAGTGGTGTAAGTCCATTTTTGAGAAAAATGAGCTATCACGTAATTCATGCTTAATTTAATGTAAATTTTTTATATATAACTAGTCCATGTTTAATTTCTCAAAAAAATCCCATGTTTTGTACAACTTAAAATCGGTCGGTAAATGAAATTGCATAATCATTGATTTTGAAAGTGGTGTAAGTCCAATTGACAGAGGTAGGTGGCATAGCCGATGGATACCGACCGGTGTTTTGTTATTTGTCATATATTTTATACTAGCTGTGTCCCGCGGTTTCACCCGCGGACGATTTGCATTGTTTCCCCTCCGTGTTTCCACTACTAGTCAGTTAAAAGATAGATATTAAAAAATTGGAGAAATGTATTAGAAAATGTACAGCGCATAACCTGTGAGAAGAAAATACGACAAGGCTGTATGACTCCGTATCTTTGCCCGTATTTTGGCGAATTAAAAAAACAACAAAAACAACAGTAGTAAAATTATCAATTTATTACCTCTACGTCCTGGAAGACCGTTAAAATTTGAAAAAATCACCCTGGAGCCTTTGTACCAAAATGCCAGACCTATTACGTACGAAAAATATAAAGACATGAAGCAGCTACTACCCTATATACCTCCGGTGCATCATGCATATTTTGAAACACTACCACATGCAGAGAATAAGTAAATTCTTGTAATCAGTATCTTGTAATGATAATGTAATTGCCGTCTAAAATAAAATTTTATGTGTTGTTATGCGTATTTGTAAACAAAATTATATTAAAATGAAGTATATTTTAAGCGATATTTGATTTTTCAAAATTGAAATTAAACGATTTTTACAATTGTCTAATTTTGAAAGTGGTGTAAGTCCATTTACAGCACATAAATATGTGTTATCGTAGTCTAATTAGCCAAAAACAAATTTATATAAACAAATTAAATGTTCATAAAACAATAGAAACAATGCCAGACCTCATATGATTTGCCTGTATTTTTAAATCAACAAATATAGTAACCTTTAATTTTCTCGAAACAAAAGAAAATGGACTTACACCACTTTCAAAATAAACGGTCCATTTATAATAATATTTTTAAGTAAGCCAAAATACGATGACATAAGTTAAGTACGTTTGATAACATTCCGCCATCTAGGAGCTATCACAGAGCAGCTTTTAGGTATATAAATGTTTAAAAGAAGACAATGTGTTGTATCAATATTTATAAGTATATAAAGGCAGAGGAAGTTGCGAGCTGCTACTAGTTATGATATACGTATCGATTTTAAAGAACACCGCTTCAGTGTGGTTGCTACGAATAGGAGTACTTTTGTCTCAATATCCTAAGCTATAACCGTTGAGTTAATGTCAAATTTTAATTGTATATACCTTTAGTGTTTTATGTATTTACTTTAGAATACCTGATACCCCGCAACTTCGTTCGCATGGTTTATTATTTTTGGTACATAGAGAAAAAAAAATTATAAGTCTGACATGCCTTAGCTTGCCTTTTATTTTATTGTACTTACTCGCACCGCCATTCAAATTACAATAACTCTTGATAGAATAAACCAATGTTAATGAAGAAAAGACTAAATGTTTTTTTTTTTATATCATAGGAGGCAAATGAACAGGTGAGTCACCTGATGTTAAGTGATTACCACTGTCCATAAGCACTTGCAACACCAAGGGAGTCGCAAGCGCGTTGCCAGCCTGTGTTTGGAGGGGGGAAGGGAAATGGGCCTCTGGCGCTCTCACTGACCGAACGAAACGCAACAATGCAAGCACTATTACTTCACGTCGGTTTGCTGTGAGAGGGCGGTACAATCCCGGGCGAGCCGACCCATTCATGTTGAAACCAATAATAGCTTCAGCGTGGCTCTACCACCTACAGTGGTAATCGTAGATATGCTTTATGATGTAAACGTTGTACTTTCGCAGTGATGGATGTACAAACAAACATACAGACATTTAAAAAAATGTTTAAATTTATTTACATTTATAATCACTTGGAATATTTTTTTTCCCCAAAAATCTAAAAGTACGGATTCGTAAATTTACCTACTTATTATGCATAAAGATTTAACCATGTTCAAACTCGATCTGATCCGAAATTACTACCCATTCTTTACAACCGTATGTCACTGAGCAGTGGCGCATGCAAAAAAACAAGACAAATTGCGCTATTTGTTCGCGATTGTCCGCCCGATACTGTTGTCCGGTTAGCCAAAACGAACAATAGATTGTGTAGATAAACCAACACCAACATAGATATACTGGTTTTATATCAAAAACTTCAAAATCAGTAACGGGTTGAATTTATGAACCGCTGTTAAAATTCATTTATACACATCTGCACTTATGTTTTAAGGGTTACAGTGAAACACGTTTTATACAGAATAATTAAAACTAATGGTCGCCTAGTGGTCGAAATTCGACCATAATTCATTTTGACATTCAATAAGACCAAAGAGAATAATAATCATTTCAGTGATTTTATAAATTTACTAAAGATTTATTCATCAATTAATTATTAATGTATGGTATGAATTTACATATTATATTATTATTTTATAAGATTAATCTACAATTTGACCAGTTAATTTCAAAGGCGATATAAAGTATGGAACGTAAGTCATTTTAAAAATATTGAATATAGGACGAAAAAAGGTAGTTGAAACGTAAGAGTAAAATGAAGGATGGCGAAACGTCATTTTCATTTACATATGTGTATATGTTGTGTGCCATTTAAGCCGTAGTGTGAGTAATGTATATTTTAATTAATTTAATGCATCTCTAATGCATTTTATATTAAAAAAGTAGCTTTGTGTACTTCCCTCCATACAAACTTTAACTATGCCAAAAATTTACGTTCATCTGTTCGCGCAATTCGCTTAAAAAGGCGTACAAAGTTTCCGCTTTACGTATTAATACATAGATTAAAATAGACATGTTTCAAGCGAAAAGACGATCGTATTCATGCCGCCTTTACAGACTTTTTTATACATTATTGGTTTTAGAGTTTGACTACACTTTCAGAGTATAGGCACATTTTAAGAACAGAACACAATATTTATTTCAATCATTGAGTAATTCTAAATTAAGCTATGGGCACCGCCATATTGACCTTGGTTGCTCTGCCAAGCGCCTTTCACTTTACCCTTACTTACTAGAGGTTTCTGGCTCTGAAGTACAGCTGCCGGAACACACCAACAGGTGCTTTGGGACAGACTTTCGACTTCAGAATGGTAGCTAGCTAAGAGGAGTTAGAAAAATCTCTATCACCATCCTATAGTTTCACCACGATATTTTCATTCACTAAAAGCTCCGATCCAGTTACTAGGGTTCAAACCTACGTCCATCGACACGGTGACCGGACACGATATCGCATAATAAATACAACTTATAAAACTGTACCACCAGATATAAAATACACAATAAAAGTTAACATCTGTACTGTGGAGACCGTAATAAGAATGACTTATACAAACAATTTATAGAGCTGACCCAATGAGTCCCATTAGTGTCAACTGACTTTATATAATACAAATACAGGAGTCTAGGCATCACGTCGGAGTTGCTGGTGATATTGAGACTTTAGTGCGCGGACACGTCCGAGTCACCACTGTAGGAGTGCTGGTATCATCACGTCGGGAGCGCCACTGTAGGGGTGTAGGCATCACGTTGGGGTCGCGGGTGCTGATGAGGCACTGGTACGCGAACACGCGTTACCACGTCGAGGTCACCACTGTATGAGTTTAGACTGACTTGGCCAGCGCAATAATATGACTCGAAGTGCGTAAAGTAGACTGTTTATTTCTAACTCCATATATGGTATTTACACAAGAGTTAAATGGATTAGAAGAGTTTGAAGAGAGAAGATTGGAAGAGTTAAAGAGGATGATATAGTCGAAAGGTACACAAAAAGTAAAGCTATTATTTTTTTTATGTATTGGGTAATAAGTAAATCCTCTAACAAAACAAAGATACCTTGTATAGGTTGACAATATTAACAGAACTTAACTAGACTTATTACTAACTTACAATAACGAAAAGAATAAAAATGAATTTATTATTTACGCATGTATGTACAAATAATAATCCCTATTAGTGTTTTTGGCTCTATATTGTATAATGTTGGTGGTGCTATATGTAATACAGTTTGGTTATTGTGCCCAAGTGAAGTGGATCGGAAATAATACCGCGGAGCATGGATTCTGAGTTGCCACAAAAACTCCCTGGAAAGTTCTAACAAGACGGCCACCATCTTGTTAGTTCATTGAAATTATATCAAGAAACTTGTAATGTCGATACTCACTTGACAATGGCAGTAATAGTCTACTAGAAGACTACTTGCCAAAAATAAAATAGAAGAAGAATAAAGCTATTATAATATTCTGATTGAACAATCATCTAAGTTTTACTTTCCTTCGATAATAATTTTATTGCTAAAAGTTGTTAGACAAAGTTTTTATAAGCGACAATTTTTTACCAACTCATTTCTGCTTAAAATAATATGGCCGCTAATACAAAGTATTCCTAAAGGAGCCGTCGTTTACGAACAATTACGTTGTAAAAAACTTTTGTTCCACAATACGGACGTCTATCAACAAGGATTTAATCGTTCGGGATAAAAACCCAATTAGTTTGACGGCTCTTAGTCTTTGGAATGTTGGTCAATGGCGTATACCAATGACTGGATATGATAATTTCACGTCTAAATGTGTAAGCTTATATTGATAAACCTCATAAACAAGGTTGTTAACAACATACGCAGTGTGTTTTGAAGCGAAAACTTCTTTAGGCGCTTTGCCCGATATCTTTATACGTTTGATCGCTTAATAGACTTTATAAAAATGTATATAATTATTGCTCCAAGTGCCAATAGATATGAAAACCACATTAATGTTAATAATTTCAATAAACAAATTCTGAAGTCTCCAAACAGAGCGTGCTTACGCCCATACCCGCGTAACCACAGATCACGCCGCCGTGGTCTGGGGATAAATTTCGCTCCCGTATACCAGATTAGGCCCCCCTCGGTACCGGCTCAAGCCTAGGTCCGTTCCCTCGGCGTGGAGCCCTTAAGTACGCTGCTCGCGCGGTACAGTGACACAAAATCTTACAACGCTGCAACAATATTACATATATCGCCTCCAAACACGTGCACTCACACATGCTTACACATGAAAGTGGAAAGGTTTTATTTCTCCCTTATCGAACTGAAATAGTTTAGAAAAATTAGCCGACATAAAATACATATAAGAATTGTCGAGGTATATATACTTGGTACACATACATATATGTTTCAATAACTCATATAAGTATGAATATGTAGCTTAGCTTAGGTTAGCTCAGATAGGGGAGGAGACGGCCGGTGTGTACACGGCTGTCTCCCAACAAGACGGGGCCCGGCGGCGGTGCTTTTGCTGCTGGGCCAACCGCTGAGGCGGCACGATGAAATCTATAGAGATCTCGTGCCGCCCCAACTATAGCGGAAGACGTACACCGTGGGGTTTTAGTCCGTGCGAGAGAGCCCCGAAAGGGTGGTGTGTCCATAAGGGATTTCCCCACGATAAAAAAAAAAGATAGGTCGCGAATTGCATGTATCAAGCAACAGTCCAAGCCGAGGTGTGCCGTGCACCCTAGAGCTAGTTGCCCAAATAAAATCGGCTGAGAGGTTTAAGCGCTCGCCTTAGTAGTCCGGTGAAGCTGTTAAGACCTTGCTAGGTCAATAGCGTAGTTACTTCGAAAAAAAAAACTGAAGTATAAAGATTGTCATTTACATTATAGTTAATATGAAAATTGAAAAGACAACATTTCATTGTTTTGAGTATTCAATTCTGTCGGCAGTCCTTATGACTGACTCGAGTGTTTTTTTTTTAATTCTGTGTACCTTTTAGCGTTTGAACACAATCTCAACTGGTCTTAAATGACGCTGTGGTTCGAGATAGTACACACACTAAACCCAGACGAACTGGCTCTCAAGTGCAGCAGCCGGAACACACCAACAGGTGCTTGGTGACAGATTTTGAATTTGAGAGCGGAATGCTAAATAATTGATTGTCAATTGAGAAACATAACTAAAAAGCTATTGAAAAAAAAATTGATATATCTATAAACAAATGATATACGACACATATTATCAAACCAAATTTTGAACAAATCTATACACGTAAATAGAATTGGAAAATTAGGGCTAAGTTTTTAAATAAATAAATCGATTTTAACAAGGCTTTTACTGGACGATAAATGATTTTTCTGAATATCATCCAGGTGTTTTCATAACGCTATTCGATGGTGGTTGGGCAGTAATAATAGGATTAAGCAGAGCGATAATGGCTTAGTTTATAGCGTATTCGGACACAGCATCGATGGACGTAAGCCCGAATCCTAGCAACATAGTCGGAGCTTTCTGTGAAGGAAAAGATCGCATTGAAACCATAGCATGGTGGGAGGACTTTTTCTAAGTCCGTCTGGCTAACTACCACTCGGAAGTTTTTTTTATATCATAAGAGGCAAGCGAACAGGTGGGTTACCTGATGTTAAGTGATCACCACCGTCCATAGACACTCGCAACAAAACCAGCAAAACCAGTAATAGTTTCTTAGGTAATAGTGTTATGTTTTACAATAAAGTCCCAAAACATATTACCGATTTGCCGGACTGTAAATTTAAGCACCATGTCAAGCGGGTTTTAGTGTCGAAAGGCTATTATAGAGTGGATCAATACGTGAACGATGGTGATGTCTGGAATTGACTCCTCTCTGTGCATCCACTAAAAACGGTATTGTAACGTATAATGTATTCGAAATACATAGGTATGTTAAAAAGAAGTACCCGATCGAGTTTCTTGCCGGTTCTTCTGGATGACTGGGTTGTTTTCCGAACCGGTGGTAGTTGTGACGTTCATAAGCGCCTTATTAGGGCCTAAACTGAATAAAGTGTTTTTGATTGATTGATTGAACAACAGGGGAGTCGCAAGTACGTTACCAGCCTGTGTTTGGGGGGAGGAGGAAGGCTGGGAGAGAGGAGGGAGGAGGTGAAAGGTGGTCCTTAGCACTGTTACTTCACGTCGGTTTTCTGTGAGAGGGTGGAGTACCCCGGGCGAGCCGAGCCATTCATGCTGAAACCAGTAATAGCTCCAGCGTGGTTCGACCACCTAGCTATTAAGTTAAAAATCTATCGTATGTTCCAGCAGCTACGTTTGAGAGCCAGACCACTCAAGGTTCGACTTGTTTACCATCTTCGACTACATCCACATTTACCATCATCACCAAAAAATAATAGACAGTCCACAATGAATTCAGATAAAGAACTAAGTCACGGGAATAAACTAGTCACAAATATAATAGAACATAATTATTATTGGAGGAGTAATCAAAGCGAATATTACCATAGAAGGGAACGTTCGGTTACCACATCTAGCAATTAACAACATAGTTCTATGTCGTCTAGGTTCGCGGTTTCTTTACCGTATAATTAAAAGGCGTCGGTTAGGCAAATTACCAGCGTTATGGTTTCATCAAGCTATTATTACTTCCGCCTTAATGGCATTCAACCATGGTAATTGCACAATTATATTTTCTAGAAGTCTACTACGGGTTTTACGAATATTTGTGTAAAACTGAATTAATACTTAAACTATGTTCCAACTACATATATATTTTTATTTTTGCAAGTATTAAGTTACCATATTGTGGAGTTTGTATATTTCATACTAATTCTGAAAATATTATATATCATTATTATATATACATCATTACAACACAATTAATAAAACACACACAAATAAACAGTGGATGAATCGCTGAACGTGGGATACACATTGACACTTTATTGTTCCGGCCATTGTAAGCAATCTACATCTATCTGTACATAAAATAAGAGTGCAAATCTAACGTATCTATACTATATTTGTGACAAAAAACTGTTGCAGGGGTCTTGCAATAAGTAATAAAATACATTTCACTCGTTTTTAGAATTTTTTGGCTGTCTGCCTATCTATTTGTTAGAACACGCATCAGTGTTAAATACTGCGTTCGCGATAAAAACTTACCAAGAAAATCATAAAGCCTCGAGTATCATTTAGTCTTATTATCATTAAAATCGGTTCAGTCTTTCAAACGTTATTGTAATTTAATGGCGACGCGAATTAAATACGAGAAAAAAGTAAATTTGTAAATGGACTTAATACATTTAGATGATTTTATTAGTCACTGTTTTTTGGCTTAGGTTCCACGCGGAAGGAGTCGCGCGTACATCTACTGTATAATAAAATTAGATAAATTATAAAGGAATGAATGTTCAACTAATCGATAACGTATCTAGTAATGACCACAAAAATTCAGACATAGTCTGATAGTTTTTTTTATTTAATTCAGAGAGATAAAGCCCTAGAAAAAAAAGCTACACGGGTTTTAGTCGTATTGCCATTCACATTTATCCTTCGAACCAGAAAACAGTGACACGATTACTACTTGTTTTGCGGCAGAAAAATGTTTGGTGCTGCTATATTAATAAAGAAACCTTGCAGAGTCTACCACTTTTAAAAATTACTACAATTTTTATTAACATTGGCAAACTCGTCAAGGAGAGCAAGAATATAAGGCTCCTATACACTTTCCTTCCTCCATCGTCAGTTATTTTTTAAGGATATTATATTTATGCATTATGAATTAATATTCATGAATACTGCCACGAGGAGTACGATAAGAGACGCAGTCATTATTACTCAAATATTAAGCACCAGTCAAAGTGACTCACGTTGTTTGGTGTGTGCCTCGTGGCGATTTTCTGACTTCACCCCCTAAGTATTATCACTGGTAGCATAGTTGGTATATTATTGACATACCGGAATCGATCTTATAGATATTTACAAACTCAAAAGAGTTACTGTGACCTAGTCACTTTACCTAACATTAGAGTAAAGTTTAACACGAGCCAAAGTTAACGTAATTTTTTATCACTGCTAACATAGTTTAATTTATTAAGAAAATAGTCACATTACCTAACAAACAATTAGAGAAAAATTTAACATAAGTTGAAGATAACGTAATTTATCGTCGGTTTTATTGCTGTAATGTACCAACCCCGTACGGGTTTATCGTATTGAATAACGAACGGCCAGTTTATCTCTCAGATTAGAATAATGGATGATGTACAAATCGTGCGTACAAAACATGATATAGCCGTTGTTTTTCCACATTGTAATAAAATTACGATGTTGGAGAAACATGTATTTTTCGGTGCCCTATAATTCTTTCGTTTGCGAACACAATTCGTTCTTGAGATGACTCTTAATGTAAACACGATGACTTTTAAGTTGTAACTGTAAATAGATTAATTGATCACGTGCCATAAACTATTTTGATACAATTTTCATTGTTATTTAGATAATTTCTTCCATATGGTTCATGTCTATTTATTTGTTTACTAGCGGCTTTGCACGGGCATAAAATATATAGCCTATGTCATTCACTGAAAAAATGATTAAAATCGATCCAGTAGTTTTGATTTATTCATTACTGCCCGTGGCCCGCCTGCGTTTGTTGCAATGTAAGCGGAAAAAATGTAATTATTTACAACATTATATTAGAAACCTCAAAAATAACAGTATTTTTTCACTATTTCATGGATGTTATTATAGATATAAACCTTCCTCTTTAATCACTCTGTCTATTAAAAAAACCGCATCAAAATCCGTTGCGTAGTTTTAAAGATTTAAACATACATAGGGATATAGGGACAGAGAAAGCGACTTTGTTTTATACTATGTAGTGATTATAATAATACAATTTGATATCTGCAAACATGTTGTGCAAATTACAAAGTAATAATTATTAGATTTTATATAGTAACTAGCGGGCCGGGCGGACGTTGATAGTTTAAAAAAAAATTTAAAATACACCGGCAGCGACCTCTCGGGTTCAATAGTGAATTTAAACCATTCTTGGATCCACTGGAACACGCACACAAAATTTCATAAAAATCGGTCCAGCCGTTTAGGAGGAATTTCAGTGAAATACACACGTACAGAAGAAGTTTATATATAAAGAAGATAAAGAGGCCATTTTTGTCACTTCTTTTTTGGGAGCAAAATAATTTTCGAAAGGTGAAAGTCCATAATTTTTCCTACCTCAAAAAATGCAGAAATGTAAACACATTGTTATTTTCGATACTTGTGGCATATAATAGTAAGATACCGTTGTGAAAATTTCAGACGAACTCCTAAACTATACGTCTAATCTAAAAAGTACATGTATGTATTTCTATTGATTTTCATTAGAGAAATCAAATAACCTTTAATTTTTTGTAAAATAACAACTTCTGTATTTTTAGTGGCCTACGTCCGACCTCTACTACAGAGAAAAAGTCACCGTGCGACCCGATAACTGTTCGAAACGAGAGACTACAATTACGTATTCGAATAATACTGACCTATTAAAGAAAAATCCAAACGTTACCGAGTTTGTTTTTTTTCCAAACTCTTTCATTTTCTTCAGTTTTTATGTAAATTTTTCGATATATTCGAAATTCCCTTTATGGGCACTGTATGCCCCTGCGAGCCCCCACAAAAAAGCCCTGGTAATAAATAAACACTTTATTGCACTATTTAGTTTATACACCGGCGACGCTTAATGCCACAAGGCATTTTCTTCCAGCTAACCAACGGTATTTTTATCAAGATAAAAATTTTCGTAGGTAGTGCAAATATAAAACAAGTGAAGAAAATCAATAAAGTAAAATTGTAATAACAAATAACATTGACATATAACTAAAAATACACTGAATACATAAAATGCGTCTATATTTTTTTTAAGTATTGTATTCAAGTTATCGCATTCTAAGCTTGAGTGAGACTTTTTTTTTATTATAGGGGGAAAGGAACAGGTGGGTCACCTGATGGTAAGTGATCACGGCCGTCTATAGACACTAGCAGCATCAGGGGAGTCGCAAGTACGTTGCTACCCTTTTAAAGAAGTGTACGCTCGTTTCTTGAAGGTTACAAGCCTTGTAATGGTTTGAAAACACCATCGCTGGCTCACTACGACCAGTAATAGTTGTCAAGTTATCGCATTCTAAGCTTGAGTGTGACTTTTCTTTTATTATAGGGGAAAAGGAACAGGTGGGTTACCTGATGGTAAGTGATCACGGCCGTCTATAGACACTAGCAACACCAGGGGAGTCGCAAGTACGTTGCCGCCCTTTTAAAGAAGTGTACGCTCGTTTCTTGAAGGTTACAAGCCTTGTAATAGTTTGTAAACACCATCGCTGACTCACTACGACCAGTAATAGTTGTTTAGGTACTAGTGTTAGATCTTATAACAAAGTCTTAAAACACATTACCGATTTGCCAGATAGTAAGTTCAAGTGTTATGTCAAGCGGGTCTTAATACATAAAGGCTATTACAGGGTGGATCTATATGTGAACGATGATGACGTCTGGAACTGACGCCTCTCTCTGTGCATCCATCAAGAACGAATGTGACTGTGTATGTCTATTATGTTGTAATGATTGAAATTATGTTATCTATTATGAAGGGATAAACCAGATCAAGTTTCTTGCAGGTTCTTCTCCATGGCTGAGTTGTTTCCCGAACCGGTGGTAGTTTTGACGTTCATAAGTGCCTTCTCAGGGCCTAAGTTGAATAAAGTATATTTTGATTTCGCTGGGAGTCGATTCCACAGTTATTATGGCGTCTTCATGTAAATATTTTAATTACGTTGTGAATTTAAAACAGTTCGTGAATCAGTGTGTACACGCGGAGAAAGTGACGCTTCTTTAGCTTATATCTATTAATATATGAGTCCCGTAGCAGAAGTACTTAATTATACATTTACTCATTTTGGTATACTACTAGATTCAGACAGACACTTATACATACTCGCAAACACATAGCTACCTTACGTTTAACGCGTAATGAATAATTTTCCCTACCGTGCCATAAGAAATTGCACTTCAAAAAACGAGGCAGTCATAAGAACTGCTGACAGAAGGCAAAACTCAAAACAATGAAATAACTGTGGACTTTTTTAAATTTTGAAATCAATTACATGTGTAAATGATTTAAATTCCATTATTTGTATTAAAAAAAAATTAACATTTGTCTGATTTTCACATCTATTGTCACTCCGAACAATAATTATATACCATTTTATACGGTTTATTAATTCATCAAACATACGAGGGGCATTGCAAGTTCAATACAAAATATCAATATTAAAGGTACACAGACCGCTGTACTACGCGTCGCTAGTCTGACGCAAGCGCAATACGTCACGAGCATATCGAGGTCATCGGTGACGCGAACGCATAAGTTTTTCCCGTAACAATAAATAAATCAACGCGGCTAAAGAAGTTTCTATTTTAAGAATACTCCTCACAAAATATCTTTCTAATACAGATTTGAAATTACTGGCAACAAAGAAAAGATTTCACGTAACTCATAGAACTTTAATAAACAATAATTAAGTAGTCCGGTGAAGCTGTAAAGACCTTGCCAGGTCAATAGCATAGTCAGTTCGAAAAAAAAAAAAATATTAAAGCACGAAGAAATAAATCTAAATCTTCTAGACACTTATAAGGTCACACACCGCACGCATACAAAACCGTGGCCGGTTGCTAGTCTATACATATAATAATAATATAAATATAACGTGCCTGTACTTCTTAGATTTTTTTTTTTTTAATTGTAACATGTCTTGGGAATCTATATATTAATACGTGAAGCGGAAATTTTGTACCCCTTTTTAAGCGAATTGTGCGAACTGCTGATCGTGAAATTTTGCATAGTTAAAGTTTATGTGGAGGAGAATTACACAAACCTATTTTTTTATATTAAATGCATTTAAAACACATTAAATTAATTAAAATATACATTACTCACACTACGGCTTGAATAACATAGGACATATACACACATGTAAATAAAAATGATGTTTCGCCATCCGTCATTTTACTCTTACGTTCCAATTACTTTTTTTCATGATATATTCAATATTTTTAACATGACTTACGTTCCATACTTTTTTATTCCATACGTATTTACAATAGGATTCTCTTCAGGGAACCGCAATTGCGGTTTAATCGAGGAGGTAAGGTATATTTATATACCCTTTGAAATTAACTGGTATATGAAATAATATAATATGTAAATTCATGATATACATTAATAATTAATTGATAAATAATTTACCTTTAGTAAATATATGAAACCACTGAAATAATTATTATTCTCTTTGGTCTTATTGAATGTCAAAATGAATTATGGTCGAATCCCGAACACTAAGCGACCAGTAGTTAGTAATAAAAAATATTTCAATCGTTTTTAGAAATGTATCTCTGTCTGTTTGTAGCGACACGTATCACTGCTAAAGTACTGCGTTCCCGATAAGTCTTTGTTTCATTAAAATCGGTTGGGTTCACTCTATCAAAAGTTATTGTAATTTTAATGACGACGCGACTTAAATGCGAGAGAAAAGTAGATAAGTAAATGGACTTAATACATTCGGATGATTTTATTGACCAGTA
Organism: Antheraea yamamai; assembly: GCA_036509395.1. Classification (NCBI taxonomy): domain Eukaryota; kingdom Metazoa; phylum Arthropoda; class Insecta; order Lepidoptera; family Saturniidae; genus Antheraea; species Antheraea yamamai. The sequence continues at coordinate 14,011,605 of AP028437.1, read as the reverse complement.
TTTTCTTATATAACGTTCGATTCGGACAAAGTCGCGGGCACAACTAGTATTATATAATACATACGCCAATCTTTGTAAAAGTTAATCGTAAACGAAACCCTTTGTGGCACTTTGTAACCTTAAAAACCTTTCTTACAATGAATAAAACTTAGTCATGCATTTAAGTAGGCACTTCAGGGGAATCGTAAAAAGTTACGAGCGAATCAGGCCGTATCGCCTGTTATGTGTCCATATTTGGCCGGTGCCCCGGCGATTTATAATAGCCGGTTTATGTATAAAAGAATCATTATGGTCGGCGTTTACGTAAAGATATGCCAAGGTAAGATTCACGTTATATACATTGTAAAGGAAAATTAAACCCTGTATGAGTGGTAATAAAAAACATTTTCCCGGGCTAACTTTTCATATGAAAATTATAATTGAAATTATGATTTATACAAATACTAGCGGGCCCGGCAGACGTTGTCCCGGCCTGATTATAAAAAAAATCCACTGGTGAAAACCGCTTGAAAATCCGTTCAATAGTTTTTGAGTTTATCGCGAACAGACAGACGCGGTAGGGGACTTTGTTTTATACTATGTAATGAAAAATAATTTGACGGCCGTATACATCACTTTTGTTGCAGCTATTTGGCTAATAATTTTTTGGTTCTTTGTAATTGTCAGGGTAACATTTCTGTGAAAGAAAACGTTTGAAATATCTTACGTAAAAGTGAAAAATGAGTGTTAGAAAATCTCCATATAAAAGAGTAAGTGAGCATGTAAAACAGAAGACAGTACATAACATTTTTTTAAGTCTTATTCTTTTATTACAACTACCATTGTGGTATAGGTAATATTACAAGTTTCTTGTAACAATTTCAATGTTCTCACAAGATGTTGACACTAAGAAGTCCATGGAGTTCTTGTGGCATCTCGAAATTCATGTCCCTTGATAAGATTTCCTATCCACGTCACTTGTACGCAGTAACCGAACTATATTACCTAAAACACGAACAGTATTACAAAATATAGACTCGAATAACACAAGATTATGATACATTACATAGTATAAAACAAAGTCCCCTACCGCGTCTGTCTGTCTATCTGTTCGCGATAAACTCAAAAACTACAGAACGGATCTTCATGCGGTTTTCACCAATGGATAAAGTAATTCATGAAGAACGTTTTGGTATGTAATTTGTCAAGGATTTCTTTTTATAATCAGGGCGGGACAACGTCTGCCGTGCCCGCTAGTAAATTATAAATTCCACTACATAACGGATTCAGATCCTGTCAAAAACTCTGGCAGTTATTTTAATATAAAATTATAAATCGAAAACACCATAAAGATTTGAAATAAATAAGGGTTTACAATAAAATACATTTATACTATTATTATCACTTCAGGTTATTTACTCTAAGTATGCCCATCCGAGATTGATTAAGCGAATAATCGAGTTTTTAGATATGAGAGAATCGATTATTTTAACCGACATTAAACATCGAATCCATCTTTGACACTATAAAGTCGTGATTCGATTTTTTTTATTTAGTCATTACATAGTATAAAACAAAGTCTCTGCCACATCTGTCTGTTTGTCTGTTCGCGATAAACTCAAAAACTATTAAACGGATATTCTTGCGGGTTTCACCAGTAGATCAAGTGATTCACGAGGATGGTCTAGGTATATAATAAGGTATAGGTGTATAATTTTGTTTATTATCAAGGCAGGACAACGCCCGCCGGGCCCGCTAGTTAAAACCCCAGACGCACAGTCTCGAATAAAAGTAGCGCTCAAAACGGGCCCCAAAAACTCCCCAATATACATAGGTGGCTATAGTTATCGATAAACTTATGATTTTGCAAATTCAACCTTATCTGATTTAAAGTTGTTTTTACAAGGACGCAAGCGACGCGAGACTATTTGAAATGACTGCAAAATTCAAAGTTATGCACTCATTTTTGTGTGCCGTCCGTGAGATGTTAAGTGTACATCTTGGGTTATTGTATATCAATGCCTAGGCCTCGACTTTTCATCGATTCATGAATCGATTCCACAGACCATGATTCGGATCGATTTTAAAAACGCTATTTTTTCGCGAAGAATCTCAATCTCAAATTTATTCCTTCGATCATTTCGAGCATAAATTGTAACGCATGTTCTCAAAATTGCCAACTTTACGAGGCAATAATTTAATAAGTAGTTGTTGGCACGAACTAGTGATTACTCTGCGCTGATTACTTAAAGTGTTTTCACGTTAAATCCAGTCACGAAAGCAATCTAGACTTAGTCAGACGCGAGAAATTTATCAAACTAAAACTTCTTATGGGAGGGCTTTGAAATTTTGACCCGCAACTTTTTTGTGTGACAAAAAGGAGTGGGGTTGAACACTGTGTCGGGTAGAGTGTTGAAAGCACCGGTTCTCGTCCGATCACCGTAGTTAAGTCGGGCGCGGTCAGTACGTGGATAGGCGACCGCCTGGCAATACTGCGTCACGTTTTTTTAATATAATATAGAAGTTTCACTTCTACGGTGTGTCTTTACGATATAGCATGTTTTTTATACTTTGCCTTTGATTTCATATGTAGTATAATTGAATGATAAAAAATTATTTACTCCACGTCTTCTTATGCAATCGTCGCAATTTTTCGATGTTCTGCGCACCTGTGTTATTGTGAATATATATATAGAATATCTAAACTGTATTTTATATTAAACTCTTGGCTATATTATATGTAGGCCTCAACTTAAATCTATATTCGGAGCAGCCAAAAAGATTGACGACGACTGTACATATACAGATTCATTGAACTAGAATTAACGATTCCACTTAGTTCTCTCTTATTCGCTTAACGTCTAATGTGTTATAGAGGGATCTTTAGCTAATAGTACTTAAATTAACTTAAAGTTGTCTGGAATTGCCTGATCCTTCAGTTGTTTGAGAAAATCAAGAGATTGTGTTTCTTTGAACACGTCAATCTTGAGCACTATCAGTTAGATTTTAGACCTTATTTTTATTTATTATACCTTATTTCAGTAATATATTAGATCTTTACCTATGAAATTTCCGTTTTGTATGAAAAAATTTAAACGAATTTTTTTCATGTATTTTTTATTTGTATTAATCGAAGTAATCACCCATGCAACTAATGCATCTTTGCCAACGCAGTGGCAGTTTATTGATGCCCTTCTTAAAGAAATCAGCTGGACGGGAGGCAACAAATTCTTCAAAGGCATTATGTACTGCCTCTCGGGTATTGAATTTTTTTCCCGCCAAGGAGTTATCCAAATTCTGGAAAAAGTAGTAGTCTGTAGTCGCAAGGTCTGGTGAGTAGGGCGGATGACGGAGAACTTCCAACCCCAGTTCTTGCAACTTGGAGACCGTCTGCTGTGCAGTATGAGGTCACGCGTTGTCGTGCAAGAGCAGCGGAGACGAGCGATTGACCAATGCTGGTTGGAGATGTGCCAGCTTCTCCATCATTGTGTTCAGTTCTTCACAGTACACATCTGCAGTAATGCTCACCCCGTTTGGTAAGAAGCTGTGATGAATCACACCGGCGCTAGACCACCAAACAGTGACCATCACTTTTCTAGGGGTATGTTTTCGTTTAGGGCATTGTTTAGGTGCTGAACCAAGATCCAACCAACTTGCTGAGCGCTTGCGGTTATCAAACAGAATCCATTTTTCATCGCAGGTAACAATGCGGTTCAAAATTCCTTCATTTGTGTGTCTCTTGAGCAGTGCAAGGCACGTCTCGACGCGTACTTCGCGCTGGCGATCATTGAGTTCGTGGGGCACCCATTTGTCAAGCTTTTTTACCTTGCCAATTTGACGTAAATGGACCAATATTGTTTTGACGCTAACGTCGAAAGTTGCTGCTAATTCAGCCGTAGATTGTGTATCATCAGCTTCCACAATCGCCTTTAATTCGTCATTGTCGACCAAAGTTTTCGGACGACCGCGAGGTTCATTTTTCAGGCCGAAATTCCCAGAACGGAAGCAAGCAAACCAATAACAGGTGGTGCGTTGATTTGTAGTGTTAGCTCCGTATAAACGTCGTTGATGTTGCGTGCCGCTTGTGCCGCGTTGCTGCCACGACGGTACTCATATTCCATAATTACTCGAATTTTTAACGTATCCATGATGACAAAAAAGATTGAAATGCGGTGAAAATGTAACACTAATCAATAAACAAATGACTACTTTTGGAAAAAGAATTCCATGTTTTTAAAATTAAATTAATTTGAAATTAGAATTCTTAGCCAAACAAAAATTATTTTGATTTGAAATGACCAGTACTGCAAAACGGCAATTTCATAGGTAAAGACCTATTATTTAGGCAAATGTTTATATGGATATTGAAACGAAGTTCCTTAATGTAGTGTGTGGTAAGGGTAAACTGAGAGAAATCGTCACATAAGGAAAAAGCGTTATACGCCCTTTATGTGACTTTCTCTCTCTCTCTATCTCTTTCTATTGTATATGAGTGTGTAACTGCGTGCGAATGTCGAAATTCAAACAGACACCGTGAGATACTGTGTCCTCAATATGACTTGAAATATATTAAAAAAAGTTGGGTTTTTAAATTGGAATAACCTACACGCAAGATCTGTTTGTTCGCAATACACGCTCTCTCAATAATTAATATTTATAATACTGAACAGTTAATGTGAAGCCGCATTAACGTGTTTTCTTGTCGCGTATCAGCATATTTGGTTAATTACTCGTCTTATGAAACTTACCCCGTACACCCTTACGATAGGTGGAAGTGTTCGGAATATTGACAGGGATATACACTTTTAGCATAATTTTTGTATGTTGTTAAAAACAAAACACTGTTTTCTTTAGATATATCAAAATAAAAATACTTTATTAATTTTAGGCTCTAACAAGGCGCTTGTGAATGGCAAAACTACCACCGGTTCGAAAAATAAGCCAGTCATCGAGAAAACCCGGCTAGAAACTTAATCCGGCTTATTTTTGTAATATATATAGGTACTTTGTAACATATACTAGGCATATATTTAAAATACATAATATGTTATAATCGTTTTTACTGGATACACAGAGAGGAGTGAATTCCAGACACCCTCATCGTTTACATATTGATCCACTCTATTATCGCTTTTTGACACTAAAACCCGCTTGACATGGTACTTAAACTTACAGACCGGCAAATCGGTAATATACTGGTATAATAATATCAGTTATAAACATATATTTTTCTTATTCCCCCATTCTATTCATGACCTTCCACAATTATAACCAATCTAACCACACCTCATAAGTTGGAATCTGTCAGCCCGTGTACGCTACAGATTATACCAAAAAAGTTAGACATATATATGTACTGTATATACTTTAAGAACTACTTATGTGAAGTCGCTTTATTATAGGTTTTTAGCGTTTGATCACATATACTTAATGTTAGATAAACATTTGGCCTAAAATGGAGTAAGTACACTGAACCAAACAAGGCCTTCATAAGCCTGGTGGTAGAACTTCATCACAATGTTTTCCCATACCGACAACTCCAGTTATTACAAAATTTAAGCCTATCTAGACAAACCTGGCTTCGGAATACGCTAGCATTGAATTTTGTGGTTACAAATAGAGTCTTTGCCATGTTTATAACGTAAGTTGTACTATCAAAATAGTGAACTAATAGGGTGGATTACCACGAAACCAATTTATATATATGTATTACTTTACAAGTAACCATTATATTTATTGTAAATACGCTAAAATGTTTTATAATACGGTAGTAAAATTCCACTCAACAAACTTCTTAGTTAATCTCATACCGTACATGCGAGCTCCATCCATAACTTTCTAATATGAATTTAATACCCCATCGCACATCTAGGCCCTGTATATATAATTAACGCAAAACATTATTGTTTCCAACATACACTTATCCTAATAACAATAAAACCGTACTAAAACAAACTTACGACGGACGGGGAATGGATTCAGAAATTAATTTGTGCGTCCCAGCGTTTTAAGCTTCACAAAAGTGAGAGTTAAGGGGATAGTTGGCATTGCGGCGATTTTCGTCTTTCTTGGTTTTAATATCACAATTTCAATAAACTTTTTGATTTAATTTCATGGGAGTAACTCACAAGAAGATTGCACGTCATATCGAAGCAAAGCAGTGAGTTTTTGCAGGTGTTGTTTGAACTCCTTAAATTGCTCTATCGTGCGTTTTATTTTGCGCAGATATCTAATAACGAGTGGAAAGGATTTTGCTTGGCCGATAGTAATATTTTATGTTTTTCTTATGACAAATACATTTAATATAATAGTTTACGTTAAAATAAAAAAAAATCTACGGATTCTAAGGATATTTACTGACGAATATGAAAGCAAAAATAAAAAAGTCCTCTGCTGCATCTGTCTGTTTCTCTGCGATAAACTCAAAAACTACTTAACGGATTTTTATGCGGTTTAGGTATATAATTTGTCAACGTTTTTTTTTATCAGGGCGGGATAACAACCATCGGTCCTGCTAGTGTATAATAAAATAAAACCATATACGACATCAATGAACCGTGACATGCCAATCAATCAGCAGCTGTGGCTTACACCAACGATATAGAGTCAAACTTGAAGTTAGTAACTAATGACCCCCCGAAACTAAAGTCCACACCTGTATTATGCCAACCGACCGACTAATTAAAATTATCCCTCTCGTGCGATATTAAACTCGTTATGCACGAGTTAAGACCGCAAATCATCTGCGGACATCGTAAATGAATTGAGACCGTTACTGACTTACAGATTTCACAACATTAGCTATCTTTGTGTCACGTTTAGCAGTTTCTTAGTCTAGTATAAAACACTGTCTTGTTTATTTTTTTATGTTTTACTTATTACACTAACTGATAACTGAAATATTATCTTCGATGTTTATTATATATTGTGGGAGTTACTATTGATCTGCATCCGTACTATTGACTATATCGGGAGATTTGCTAATGACCTGTGTTCGTACTACCTACTATAACTGTGGAATCACTTTTGACTAGTTACTATTTACTCCGTTCTGTAACACTATTAGTTGGAGGTATAGGCTATTCATGGATTACTATTGGCTATCGGCTTTGCCCGAATGCCATATAAGGCAACCAGTGATGGGACACTCGACATCCTCGCTCAGACAGGCTAGTCACATCTATGCATAATTCATTGTAACTATATCCAGTGTTGCATTTGTGTGTCGGCTAATGTTTTATTCGATTGTTCCGATTATTTTTGGGGTATTGATCGACCAAAACATAACCACGACGTCACTATGAACGACGTCATACTTTCACTTGTACGCAATTTTATCTTCGCCGCGAAATATAGAATATATTTTATGTGCAGAAGCAAAAATTTAAAAAACTGAAATCAATAATGTATCTATACTTTGCTTACCACATTTCTTTAGTAAAATACTGCTGCTCACTAAAATTGTAGTTTCGTAAAACTTACTCTAAAAAATAAAACTAAAAAGTTCGATCGAAATCTATTCGGTAGTTTTTGCGCGATATCACAACGACATGACAGGCCTCTGTCATTCTTTATATAGACAGTTTGTCACACTAGTCACATCGGATATGAATTCTAGTATGTTACGAAAACTCCCTGGACAGTTTTAACGATTGGAGCTATCGGTTTTTTTTAGAAAATTGAAATCAAAAGGCATTAACTGGTTAATGTGAAATTATAGAAAATGCCCACTTGCCTACTCTTTATTTTTGAACTGAAAATTTTCTTAAGCGCATCGAGCGGTATATTTTTGGCAGGAGATAAATTTATAATTTCGCGTCATGATATGCTACTAAGCATGACTACACGTAGAGCGACCTGTGTACACCTAATATTGATTTGATTAATTAATAAACCGTATAAAAATGTAATTAATTATATTCGGAGTGCCAATAGAGGTGAAAGAGAGAGTAATGATAGTAATTTCAATTTACTATGATAGTAATTGACACTATTAAAAATTCAAAAAGAACAAGGTATAATTTCTATAGCTTCGAGTTTTCATTTCTGTCGGCAATCATTATGCCTGCCTCGACGTTTTTTTTTTGTTTTCAATGTTTACCGACTAGATAGGTATCAATATATTCCTTAAGCCACTTTCAAAATCAACACATCTTTTTTGTACACTTCAGCGTGTATTAGGAGCGTCTGATGAACAGTCAAACAGTATATGTTTATTGTTATAATTGTGGAAGACTTTGTTTTGGTTTATTGTTCCAATGTTCCATTAGTATGCAATCCTTTTATTATTGGATTGTGTTTAATTTGTTTTTTAATGCTAATATAATCTTTCATGCAATCTTTGTCATGTGACTAACACAGGCAGCAAAAGAATAATTAGCAAAATATGTGTGATGCGATTAATTCGTCAAATGATTTTTATTTATATTTATTGAAATAAATAAGAAATACTAATAACATGACGATATCGGTTTACTTTCCTATTGGGTTATTCACGGTAATATTATTTCCTAAACATGTAGCCTTAACTTTTATGAGTTTGTTTTTCCAATATGAATAAAGTTAATTTGTTTTGAATAACAAATTTTCACGGAACATACGAATTGACTTGGATTTTTATATAATACCGTGTATTTTTTCCTTAGTGTCGATTCGATTATCGATACTAACATAATATAATTTAGATTCGATTATTAGAGTTGAGTTGATAAAAACGTGTATTTTCAAGTGTTTGCTTATCTATAACAATATATAAAGCTGAAGAGTTTGTTTGTTTGGTTGAACGCACTAATCTCAGGAACTACTGGTCCGATTTGAAAAAATCTTTCAGTTTTAGATAGCTCATTTACCGAGGAAGGCTTTAGGCTATATATCATCACGCCAAGACGAATAGGAGTTGAGCGCCAATGAAGAATGTTTCAAAATCGGGCACATTTTGTTCCTTTTTAAAGGTTTCGTTAGCATTAGTGTTATATACGTTGCCATGGTAACGTGGTAAGTTTCTATCGCAAACATTTTCAAAGTTTATTTTGTTTTCCTATTCAAAAATTTTATTTTACTTTAGTTTTATTTCCAATATTTTATTTGTAATCTATTACGTATTATAAAAATAAAGTTTATGTATGTACAATAAAATTAACAACTTTTTGATGAATGGCTTATGGCTATTATATTATTATATTTTGTCTGTTTGTTTGTTCGTTCTAGGTTATCTCTAAAACGGCTGGACCTATTTTAACGATAATTTTACAGGCAGATAGCCGAAATTATAGCGGTTGACATATTCTATTTTATTTGTCCGCGGCTTCGTCCGCATTGCTATTTCCAAAATGGATGGATCGATTTTCACGGGGTGTTCACTGGTAGATAGCAGACCTCATAAAAAGTAATTTAGGTTTTTTATTCGCCTTCGGCCGCAGTGGAATATCCGTAATGCTTGAACTGATTTTCACGGGACTCTTTCACTGGCAGATAACTCACCTTATAAGAAGTAACTTAGACTATTTTATTTTGTTACTCAAGACTTCGTCCGCAACATCCTACTATCTCTTAATGGGTTGCACCGACTTTCACGGGACTTTCACGGGCAGATAACTAGCGGGCTCGGAAGACGATGTCCCGCCCCAATGATAAAAAGAAAACCTTGACAAATTATATCTAGACCTTCCCCATGAATCATTCTATCTACTGGTCAAAACAGCATGAAAATCCGATCTGTAGTTTTTGACTTTATCACGAACAGATAAACAGACAAACCAGAGGACTTTGTTTTTAACCGACTTCGAAAAAGGAGGAGGTTACTATGTTCGGTTGTATGTTTTTTTATGTATGTTAATTGATATCGTCAATTGTGAACCAATTTTAATAATTCTTGAATTGAATGTAGTGATGAACTGCTACTTGTGCATTCGTCCATGTGAAATTGATCAAAAATATGTTACAACCGCGTGAGGCGTGTGCTTTACTGGACTCCAAGTATAAATATACATAATTGAAAGTCATATATTTTTATGTAATATGAATTATATCATCTTTTTGGTCGATTTGGCGGCCATATTATTTTATTTACCGCGTTTGCGTCTATATAACTCAGTGATTAAAGCAACGTATAAGAATAACTTAAGTATATCGACAATATGGGCATATTGTATCTATATAATAAAAGATTTTAGACATATTGTTCGATAATGTATAGCTTAAAATTTTCATTACTTTCTTATATAGTGTTAGTGAGCACTGAGTGTGATATATAGTAGGTTGAAGTTCCAGGTATGTTACTGATGACAAATACCATCCCACTCGATATACTATTAGTATTCATATATCTAATGTACACGTTACATGTTACAGTAGATAGCGTGCGTGTCGTAGTTACAAATGTATTTGAAAAAGTATTTCTGTAATGTACACACCTACTTACAATTTTACATTTCTTCAATACATTTAAAAAAAAACGCGTGCGGAGCCGCGGGGGACAGCTAGTTTAACATAAAATACATTGAACACGTAATTAATGAAAAAAAAATGTTGCATATATTTTGTAAACGCTATCGTTCAAAACAAAAAACTCATTATCAATGAAGTATCGATAATATTATATATTCTTAGTATATTCAGAACTAATAACCGCGATTCCGTCCGCGTGGAACTTAATGTAAAAAAAACAGTGTCTATAAAAACATCTAAATGTTAAGTCCATTTTTATTGATTTCTTCCATCCATCTTTACATTCTTGGTGAGGATTTATCGAAAACGCAGTACTTTAGAAGTGATTCGCGTTCAAACAAATAGATAGACAGACAGATTTTTCTGAAAATGATTAAAATGTATTCTGTTAATTATTCCAAGAGACCTGCCACAATTTTTTCACAAAAGTCTAAAAAGTACACACGCGTTAAATTTACAGTCTTATTATATGTAAAGATAACAAATAACGTAATTATCATTTAATTGATTATACAGGTTAATCAAAAATTCCCAAATATTGTAGCACAAACGTTGCTCAAATTTCAAATATGTACCTCGAGCGCTCAATTTTAATGCTCGACCCGTTTCAATTCGCAGCTGCTTTCATAATTCAACTTCCAAAATATCAAATGATACGTCAACAAGACGTATCACGCGGACGGGTGTGCCTAACATCGCGTTTATTTACACACCCTCGCGATGTAAACGTCGGCCATTTTGTACTCATTCGTAGGTGAATGACACCTGTTATGGTGGGTAGAGATAAAGAGAACTATCTCGTATGGAGACACGGTGAAAAGTATCCAGCTCTAAGCACTAAATAGCAGTCCCAAAGTTCGTCAACATGGCGCCAGTATAGGCAAAGCTTATGTATGGATAGTCCGAAATAATCTATATAAATATAACCCACAATAACTGCTATAAAAAAACGTGGAGTGTGATAGAATTTTTGTGAACTTTAAATAATACGTTTAGTTATATTTGAGTGTGTACTTTTATAAAACCTGTTGAAATAATTGAAAAATAGTGAACCCTGTTACTACTGTAGCGCCACTTACTTTAACACAATTTTATGGACACTTTTTTATACAAAGAGCTGATGAAAGCTATGATATTATAACTAAAAAGCTGTAGATACGTCATAAGCGCTTCGCAGCGCCTTATTAAAACTTGGCTAGCTAGCTTATTTTTGACGGCTGCCCCGTCAATCCGCCCGTATCTAAGCAACATATAACTATTTCTTTTTCACCACCGATATTGAGAATATGCCATCTTACTTCCACATTTTATATAGGACAGTGTCGCGTTACAATATTACTTTACGTATGTGTGCGATATCGTGGCATTTGTTTTGTCAAAATATTATGTAGGTAACGTATCTATAGCTTTTTAGTTACAATATCATTAATTACCTCTACAGTCCATAACACATGTCAAAATTTAAAAATCGAAATGTAGATTTACATAAAATAAACAGAAAGTACGATGTACATACATCTTATCAAAGACGTATATTTTGAATAAAATATAACTTTATGCCTCTAGACGCAATAAAGGACGCAGGGAACGTGAACTCTTGCACTGAGGCAATCATACTAAAGAGTAAGGGAGACAGACGATATAAATTAATTACTTAAAATAGAGTACTAGAAAACTTATTAAGACTCTGCAGACAATATTATAATTATAAAGGCTCAAAACCTTTCACTGCTATTAAGAACTATCTCTCTTTCTCGAGTCATGGGGGGAGTGAGCACAAAGTACGAAGTCCTCATCTATTCAATGCTAGGCAGAGAAGAATGATTCCAAGTTTTAATTACTAGAGAAGGACAGAATTTTTTAGAATTTATTATTTATCGGTTGATTAATGTTAATTTTCACTACAATTTAAAAGAAATTAATCGACAAATCTTTGCTTATTTACATTATGTCCATCATTATTTATCATTGTATCTCACGCGTACAGCGTTTAGTGATTAGGCTGTGTAAAACTGTGTATTTTCGGGTTGTTGTACAAACCATTATATACAAATCTGACCTAGTTTAAAATACGCATGGAAATTATACCAATTTGTCTACGATAAACTCCGAGACTACTCAACCGATATTCATGAAGGTTGGCATTTACGTATAATTTGGTCCAACTTGAGAGACGGGATAATTTATAATTCGATTAATTACCTTAGATTTTTTTTATTACAAATTAAATGATTGTCAATGTTGATTATTGTTACTACTTGTAAGTTTCACGTACAGATGGCGCTTGAAATTAGTTTCTTCACAGACAACTGTAGGACCGACTGTTATAGATATCTCATAGATGGCGCCACATTTTAATTTTTAATTTTTTTTTGCAACTCCAATTTATTTTACGGTACACGTCTTCTGTTAATCTATTTACTACGTAATCTCATCTTTTCTGTATGGAATTTTTAATTTAACGTATAATAACTGCGCCACAGTAACGCGTGGCCGGGACAGCTAGTGAATTGATATAATTATATCGTTTTTTTTTTTACCACTACTATTTCATGTGTGATAAATGGAAACCATGAAATTACTTGTCACACTATGGTTACATTAATTTCTTGTTGCTACAAACAAATGTCTCTACGAACGAATTTTTTTAGTTACTTTAAATAATATCATTATCATTACATAGTATAAAACAAAGTCCCCTACCGCGTCTGTCTGTCTGTTCGCGATAAACTCAAAAACTGCTGAACGGATTTTCTTACAGTTTTGACAAGTGGATGAAGTGATTCATGAGAAAGGTTTTGGTATATAATTTTTTATGATCAGGGCTGGACAGCATCTGCCGGGCCCGCTAGTAAAAAATAATAACATTTAACAAACATGAATTTTGTGAATTACAAATTACAGTAAATTCAAATTCACGTGAGAAATAGCAGATATACATATTAATTTATTCACGTGACAAATTATTATTCGTTTTATATAAAAAAAATAGTGTAGCATGATCACGGTACGGAATGTGCCTAGAAAGAAGAGAAAATTATAACCATTTACCAAAGCTAACTGCCATAAATAAAAGCGTATTTTCACTTTACGCTGTTCGCAGTGTGTAAACCATCCAAGAATATATATCTTCCTTGTATACAACATACTTAGGATGTTATGAGAAATAATGCAATATTTTAAAGGTGGTAACGTCTTGTAGCTGTCAGTGTACTTGACTTATACATTCAAGACGAAAAATGTTCAAAGGTCGATTCACACACTCACGTTTGTAACAGGTTTTATTTTTTTGAAACCATGTTTTACTTTACTATCTTTACTGAGTTGAATTGATGGCAAATAATTGAAAACTTCTTTAGCCGCGTTAACCGATATTTAGTACGGGAAAAACTTATAGGTTCGCGTCACCGATTATCTCGACATGCTCGTGTTGTATTACGCTTGCGCTAGACTAGCGATGCGTAGACACCCTATGTACATGTAATATTGATATTTTATATTGAACTTTCGCAGACCAAATGTTTGATTGATTAGTAAACTGTATAAAAATGTATATAATGAATACTCCGAGTGCCTATTGGATATGGAATAGACGTGAAAACAAAACTAATGTTATCAATTTACAAATTATGAAATTTAAATAATTCATACCATAATTGATTTAAAAATTCCAAAAAAAACACAGTTCTATCGTTTAAAATTTTCACTTCAATTAGCAATCTTTACGACTGCCTTGACATTTTTGTACTAGTTTTTACTTCGCTCATGTTTATATTTTTACGGGAACTGTATTTTTTCGGATAAAGTGTATCCTTATCTATATGCCTGAGAACGTGTTTGAAAAATTCATGGTGATCGGTGGATTAATTAGAACATGAAAGCGTAATAAACAAACAAACACATGTTCACATTTATAATATTAGTTAGGCTGAAGATTAAACCTTAGCGTTAGATAGGATTAAAACTTTGAAGTATAAAGTATTAAAGCAACCAAAAAGCGATCACGGAAGGGAATTTATATAACGGTTTTAATTTGGCGATTCAGTAAAATAGGTTTGTAAATTATCCAAAAGCTATATTACAATAAGCACAATGTCATAAAATTATATTCTAAACATTTATTTCAGAAAACATTTTGACTTAATATAAAATATATTACAAAGGCATTTAAAACTCCCGTCGACATTCTTTTCTATTATTTCCTATGAGGATAATATTTCCGAAACGATAGTTTTACGAACAACTAGTTCCAAATTTGAAATATCGTTGATTAAATGATGTGATTGTCGTAAATACGCAATGCTAAATGAAAATAAATAAATATTTTTTATACTGTAATATGGCTAGTTCGGTATCCGAGTCTTAGTTTTCGGCAAATTACAACTACGTAATGATGTAACCATGATACCACTATGGCACGACAGCTAAATTATTTTGTAACTCCCTGTTATTAAAACCTTTAATTTGAAATCTTTCACAGAAGCCATCATAGATGCCGTAGCTATTGAAGCTTACAAATATAGCACTAGCTACATATATAGTAAGTGTACATATAACTGCTAAATTAGAAATTTGAGGATCTAATATGAGGTACTCATGTTGTAGCGGTAATAATTCTCGGCGTAATAAAAACGGATTCTAGTTAGTCGAGAATTAGCGGTTCAAAACCCCCTCTGTCCCTATTACACTTAAATAATACTAAGAAAATCTCTCGCAAGCTTCCTTATGAATAAAAAAAAATATATATATTATACTATAAATAATAATATAAGTAGTACTGAAGCAATCGTCATTCGAAATTCCTGCCCCCTTTGTCATCAAAAATAAGCAAAGTAAACTCCTCCTCCTTTAGTGATTGTTTTTTACATAATGCTTGAAGGGTCACTTCAATACATCCTGAAAATAATACGTGATATGTTACGGAACGGAACGTTGTGAAATGTTCTTAAAAGTGCGTTCCTATGTAGCAACTTTGAAAACCCTTGAGTTACTATACTTAGGTTATTCAAACTTAGCATATTTATAGTCTTCTAATTTCTTTTAAAAATAATGTGTTATAGATTTCAACGTCTCTCTCTCTCTTTGAATATATTTCGAGTACATTAAGAATATACTATCTCATTCTCTCACAGCCTAAAACCTATATATATACATTTATAGCTATCTCTTTTTAGTTACACATTTTCGTTTCATAAAACGCAATTTCCGAGTGCTAAAAGGAGTCTCACTTTAAAAAAGTGTGTGTGTACTTATGTACACGAGTTAGAAGTTATACTTCTTTGGCGTAACAAGATAAAAATCTTTTCAAAAATTTAATCTTTCGCCTTATTCTACGTTTGTAGAAAAAACGACATTAACAATAGGAAAAAGGTATTTAATACATTGAAAGTTTTAAAACAAAGAAACAAAATGTTGACAATAGCTAACTTCACGGTGTCGATTTTTCGTGACGGTGTGCGCGCGCATCGTAAAAATTTACTCTCATCATTTTTCCCTAACGCGCCAAAAGAAGTATAACTTCAAAAAAAAACAAAATAATATTATACTATAAATAATAATATAATTAGTACTGACGCAATCGTCATTCGAAACTCCTGTCCCCTTAGTCATCAAAAATAAGCAAACTATACTCCTCCTTCGTTAGTGCTTGGTTCTTACATAATACTTGAAGGGTCACTTCAATACATCCTGAAAATAATACGTGATATGTTACGGAACGGAACGGTGTGAAATGTCCTTAAAACTGCGTTCCTATGTAGCAACTTTGAAAACCCCTGAGTTTACTATACTTAGGTTATTCAAACTTAGCATATTTATAGTCTTCTAATTTCTTTTAAAAATATTAAATACTCTTAGAATTATATTTTATTATTATTATCTATTTCATTTTTCTTCTCCTAGCAAGTTTACTTAATTTGTGTTAACAAATTAAGTAAAAATGGCTATGTGGTTAAGTTATACGCGGTAGAAGTAGGAGCGAGAGGTATACCAGCAAAATCTCTCTACAACCTTCTGAAGGACCTTGGCCTGTCGAGAACTGCAGTAAGTTCTATTTTAGAACGAGTATCAAAGGCTGCACTAACAGGTTCCTACCAAATTTGGCTAGGCAGGGCGGGAAACTCGAGCAGTGAAGGTGAGCGTTGATGCGCATCTCAAAGGCGGCCTCCTTAAACCTACACCTGGATCGCAAGTCCCGGGAACTGCTCTGAGTTTCTCCCTCTGCCACACGATGGACCCGGCACCCGCACGGTGAATCCATGGAAGGCTAAGAAGTTCGTCTCTCTCTCGATACAGATTGTAGTTAAAAGAGATGAATTCTACAAAACAAGAATTTTACCTTAGATCTTACACAGTAGTATACAGTCTCTGATTTAAGTATTCACCATTGTTTTATTTATTCATTTTGTGCAGTTTTTTCCATATTAGAAGAAGCAAAGAATTTTTTTTATTGAGGAGCAAATATGTCGCATTGAATCATTTTTGAAGTGAAACTTCTTTATCGGCGTTGGAAAAAATTTACCGTCACATTTTTCCGTTACGCGCCATCTTTTTTGTATTCATGTCTATGATAATAAAATCCTTTTGTTTAAACTTTATCTAATTTAACTTTATTTTTTAATATATTAATGAAATTGTTTGCCATAAAGAAAGAAAGGGTTTTTTTTTTTTTTTTTAAACAATTTCTGGAAAGTTGCATATAGATCATTTTGCGAAAAATAAGGCCTTAAACAAGTTTCACTTCTTACGTGTGTACACTAGTACACGCACACATTTTTTTTTAAACCACATTATGCTTTAAGATTAAATATTTGAAGCTTAAAATAAAAATCTTACTGTATTAAATGATGATATACAAACAAAATATAAAATAAAATAGATACCAGAAAAAAACTTGTCGGCCAAAATAATTTAAAAGGTAGAATAAACAATTAACAATGATTAAGGTTTATGTGAAGCTTAAATTGGAATGTATATTAATCGATACTAATATTATAAAGAGATAAAGTTTGTGACGTTGTGAGTATGTGACGTTGTAGGGGGTAATCTCAGGAACTACTGATCCGATTTGAAAAATTATTTCAGTATTATATAGCTCATTTATCGAGGAAGGTTATAGGTTTTATATAATCACAGTAAGACTAATAAGAGCAGAGGACCAATGAAGAATGTTTCAAAATCGGGGTTTTTTCCTCTTGAGAGCTTCCACTGCGTGTTAGCGTCAGCCCAAATTGACTATTTCACGTGAACGAAGTCGCGGGCAAAGGCTAGTAATTTATATACACGTATAATATGCTAGCTGTGTCCCTCTGTCACCCATGTTTAATTTTTACTAATGGGGCTTGTGGTAATGTGCAAATAGGAATAGAAGGATGCGTTGAGAATAAAATAAAAAAGGTATAAGAAAAAGTGCCATGAAAAAATTAGAGCCTGGAGCGGTTGATAGCCTTGCCTATAAATAAAAAAATTAACAAAGACACTAAATAAAAGCGTGGACTAACCTGCAACTCAACACCTCATACGGAACAGCTGAGTCTCAGGCGAGAAGATTTTTATTATTTCCTCTTGTTAGTTGCTTGCGTAAATCAATTTCAACGGGCCTATATGATGTACGATACGATACGATATGAGTTGTCGCTTATTCATGCGGGAACAATATAATAATGTACTGCGTTGTCTAAAATATTGCGTCATAATTTAAATTTCCTTCTTATTTGTCGCATGACAACGGAAACGTTCCTTTATAAAGCGACGGCACACTCCGTACTCGATAATTGAGATGCAGGTTAGAAACACATCTCATTATCTGGAGCACAGCTATTGAATTTAGTTATAAGGGCCAACCATATGCAGTATGCGTCTCCTGGAGAAATGTTCATACCTTACGAACCATCTGCACTTCTGTTTCTCTCTCACTATGCGTACTTACCGATCCACAATTTGTATGGTAACAGTATCTAAGGGTCATGGCATGATATTAGATATAAAATAAGGTATATAATACAAAAATCATTTGGCACATCTCATAGGTAATTCTAGAAATTAACCGGTAAAAACAAATAAAAAACAATTTGAGTTCTATATAAGACTAGCTTCTGTTCACGACTTCACTCGCGTTAATTTAGGTTTAACTTATCTCACGGATAGAGTACCTTTTCCTGGATAAAAAGTACCCTATGTCCTTTTCTGTACCCCTGGTAATGTGTATAGATATTTTCATGGTGGTTTATTGAGTTGTTAAGACATAAAAGCGCAACAAATAAACAAACCAACTCATATACTCATTTATAATATTAGTATATTCAATGAATATCACTACATACTATAAAACAAAGTCCTCTGCCACGTATGTCTGTCTGTCTGTCTATTCGCGACAAACTCAAAAATTACAAAACGGATTTGCAAGCGATTTTTAAGGAAGGTATATCATTTGTCAAGGTTTTTTCTAATATCAGGCCGAGACAACTTACGCCAGGCCCGCTACTTTTAGAGAGCGGTTCTG
The DNA here is from genome assembly GCA_036509395.1 of Antheraea yamamai. Classification (NCBI taxonomy): domain Eukaryota; kingdom Metazoa; phylum Arthropoda; class Insecta; order Lepidoptera; family Saturniidae; genus Antheraea; species Antheraea yamamai. Next base: position 13,992,680 of record AP028437.1, on the reverse strand, counting down.
CGTTGTTTTGGGTAGTTTTCTCTGGTGTTTGTGGATTCTATTATTGACCTTGGCTTGTATATGGACTACGGACTCGTTTTCTCACCTGACTCGGCTTGCTTTACTCGGACGTGGATTACTTTTCTGTTTTAACCTGGCTTTGCTTTCTGGACTGATTTCTTGCTTACCGATTGACTTGGCGCGTTGATTTAGGACTTCGGATTTTGCCTCTTGGTTCGCTGGCTGACCCTAGTGTCACCAGTGAACCATGAGTGCTAAAAAAATAACTAAAAAGCGGGTGAGTGTGTCGAGGAAAGTCTTCGACTCCGACACGGAGGTTGAAGAGAGGGAGGCTCCTAAAGTGAGCACGAGGGCTCGGGGGACGTCTCGGATGATTGGGAGCGGCCGTGGGATCTTAGGAGAGGCGGATGGCTCCTTTGACCGGGCTTTGGCGGGCGGTGTGAGTACTGCGGACTCCGTTCCTGGCTCCGCCACGGGCTCTGCAGCTGTCTCGGTTGCCAACTCTGCTGTCGGTTCCTTGCCCAGCTCAGATGCGGAGGTGCTGGACGTGGACGTCCTGGACGCCCAGAGGCTTAAGGCTCTCGCCGGCTCGAATGTTGCTTGCATCTTCGAGACGGTGAAGAAGTCGGGCCACCTGTCGGGGCCATGTATTAAGGCCTTGAAAGGCGCTGCGAGGTCCCTGCAGGAGGTCGTGGAGGCTCTTGTCGAGCGCACTGAGGGGGAGGAGAACAAAAAGCTCCAAAGGGAGCTGAAAAATCTCCGCCGACAGGTCGAGGACCTGAAAGCGGAGAACAAGGCGTGGAAGCAGGAGGCAAATGCCAAGAAGCAGATGCCTCCACCTCCTCCCCCCATGCCGGAACCGTTGGAGCCTCTCTGGCAGCAGGCTCTCGCCGAAGCGGTCTCCCGCATCCACACCTCTCTCCATACGTCATTCAGCAACATGCTGAATGCGCGTATGGAGAGTGTGGAGGGTCGCCTGCCTCCAGAGGCGCCCATTCGCCCGCCCCTGGCGGCGGACAGGAAGAAGGGTGGAGCGGCCAGCGTGGCTAAGACCGCGCCGGCTGCGAAGGCGCCTCCGGCCCCTGTTGTTGCCCCGCTGGGGATAAACTGGGCCGAATTACCGGCCCCAGCGGCGGTTACAGATAGCGCGGCGTGGTCCACGGTTGTGGGCCGCAAGAAGAAGGTGGCAAGGGCCCCGGCGGCGGGGCCGCAAGCCCCGACCCCGACCACGGCTCCCAAGACCTCGCCTGCGAGGCAGAAGCTGCCGTCCGCCCCCCAATCGGCTGCGGTCATCGTGACCCTGAAGGATTCCGCAGCCAGCAAGGGGGTTGGCTACAGGGAGGTCTTAGTCAAGGCGCGGGAGCACGTGGCCTTGCCCGACATGGGTATAGGCGAAGTGCGGGTGAGGCCGACGGCCACGGGGGCCCGGAAAATTGAGTTGCCGGGCCAGGGCAAGGAAAAGGCCGCTGAACTCGCCAAGGAGCTGGAGGCGGCGTTGGCCGGAGTCGCCACAGTCGTCGTTCCAACTAAGAGGGTGGACATCCGGATCGTCGGGCTGGACGATTCGGTGTCCCCCCTCGAGATTGAGACGGTTGTGGCGGCGAAGGCCGGCTGTAAGGTGGCCGACCTGAAGGTCGGCGAGATTAAGAAAAACTGGGGGGGCCTAGGCGCAGTACACGTGACGCTCCCCGCGGCGGCGGCCAAGGAGCTTGTACAGGCCGGCAAGCTCCTGGTCGGGTGGAGCGTCGTCCGCGTCATCCTGTTGGACGAGAAGCCCATGCGTTGTTACAAATGCATGGGCTTGGGGCACACCCGCCCTCTGTGCCCCTCCTCGTCCAACAGGGGTGACGGATGTTACCGTTGTGGCGCGGCGGGCCACAAAACGGCCGAGTGTAAAGCGGAGGTGGTCCGCTGCGCCGTATGTGCCGACGCCGGGAGGCCCTCAGGGCACGTGATGGGGAGCCGTAATTGCAGGCCCCCCACCACCAAGGGCAGGGACCACCCGGTTGTGGGCACAGGTCCTAGGGTGGTGGCCGCCAGGCAGGAGGAAGTTGCAATGGACCAGTAATGGATCACACCATTTGCAACTTCCTCCAGGCGAACCTCAACCACTGCGCCGCTGCACAGGACTTACTCGTACAGTCAGTGGCGGAGTGGGGTATCGGGCTCGCGGTCGCTACGGAGCCCTACTTCGTTCCCTCCCAGCCGCAGTGGGCTGGGGATAGGAACGGCTCCGTGGCGATCGTGGCGGGTCGAGGTTCGTCCCTGGCGGAAAGGGAAAGAGGGGCCGGGTTCGTGACGGCCGTCTGGGGAGAGTACGCCATTGTGGGGGCGTACTTCTCCCCTAACAAGCCCCTGCGGGAGTTCGAGGCGTACCTCGGCTCCCTGCAGGGAGCTGTCAGACGGCTGTCGCCGCTCCCCGTGGTCCTCATGGGTGACTTGAATGCTAAGTCGAGGACCTGGGGAGCGGCAGTCACGGACCTGAGGGGCATGGCCGTTGAGGAGTGGGCAGCCGAGTTGGGGCTGTCCCTCCTCAACCAGGGGAGCGTCCCCACGTGCGTGCGATGGAACGGGGCGTCGGTGGTGGACGTCTCGTTCGCCACCCCGTCCGTCGCACGCCGTGTCCGGGGGTGGAGGGTGCTGGAGGAGGTGGAGACCTTATCGGACCACCGATATATCAGGTTCGAGGTCTCCACCTCCCAAGCCGGGATCGGCACCCGCCCCCGGAGGGGCGCGAAGTTCCCCTGTTGGGCGATGAGCCGCCTCAACCGTGAATTAGCGGAAGAGGCGGCCATCGTCCAGGCCTGGGCCATGCCCCCCCCCACAGGGGCTGATGTCGACGCGTCCGCAGCCCGCCTCCGTGCAGCCCTCACGGAGGTTTGCGACGCGTCGATGCCGCGGAGCGTACACCGCCCCAACAAACGGGCGGTGTACTGGTGGTCGCCGGAGATTGCCGATCTCCGAGCGGCCTGCTCCGCGGCCCGGCGGCTGTTCGGGCGCAGCCGCCGGCGCCGGCATAGGGACCCGGAGGCGGAGGCCCGGCTGTATGGCAGCTATAGGGAGTGCAGGAAGACCCTGCAGGCTGCCATCAGCCGGGCGAAACAAGCAGCATGGGAGGAGCTGCTCCAGACGCTGGAGGGGGATCCTTGGGGGCGCCCGTACAGGATCGTACGAATGAAGTTACGATCCTGGGCGCCCCCGGCGACGGAAACCCTCCGGCCGGAGGTGGTAGCGAGGGTCGTGGGAGATCTATTCCCCGACCCTCCGATGCTACCGGCTCCTCCCATGCCTCCGCCTCGGGAGGTAGTCGAGGAGGTGCTCGACGGCCCTCCCCCTCCGATAACGGAGGAGGAGATGGGGAGGGCAGTTGAGCGCCTCCTCAGCCGGCGTAGAGCGCCCGGCCCTGATGGGGTCCCGGGTCGGGTGCTCGGCCTCGCCTTGGGCCAACTAGGGGGGTGGCTTCGGGAGCTGTTCGACCGGTGTCTTGCGGTCGGGCAGTTCCCGAAGCCCTGGAAGCTTGGGCGGCTCTGCCTTATGGAGAAGGCAGGCCGCCCTCCGGACTGCGCGTCCGCGTATCGGCCCCTCGTCCTGCTGGACGACGCCGGGAAGGCGCTGGAGAGAATTATCTCTTCCCGGGTCGTCCAGCACCTAGAGGGCGTGGGGCCGAATCTGGCGGACGCGCAGTATGGCTTCCGGACAGGGCGTTCCACGGTGGACGCCCTGTCCCTCCTTAAGTCGCTGTCTGCGGAGGCGACCTCCCAGGGGGAAAGGGTGTTGGCGGTGTCCCTTGACATCGCCAACGCCTTCAACACCCTGCCGCATGGTGTCATACGGGAGGCGCTCCGATATTTCGGTGTGCCCCCGTACCTGCGGCGGGTGTTGGAGGCGTACCTCGAAGGTAGGGAGGTCGCCTACGTAGACAGCGACGGGCGTATGGTCCGGCGGGCCACAAGGCGGGGGGTTCCACAGGGGTCGGCCTTAGGGCCGCTCCTGTGGAACATGGGCTACGACTGGGTGCTCCGCGGCGTGCTCCCATATGGGGCACGCCTCATATGCTACGCGGATGACACCCTAGTCGTAGCCCGGGGGGGGGAGTGGAGGGAGGTGGAGCGCCTGGCCACGATGGCCACAACCCTCGTGGTCAGGCGCATCAGGAGGTTGGGCCTCAGGGTGGCCCTCGAGAAGACCGAGGCCCTACTCTTTCATGGGCCTCGGCGCGGGCCACCACCGGGGGCCCACATAGTGGTGGAGGGCGCCCGGATCAGGGTGGGGACCCAGATGAAATATCTGGGCCTCACCCTGGACGGGCGCTGGCGGTTCGAGCCCCATTTTGCGGGGCTCGGACCGCGAATTGCTGGGGCGGCGGCGGCACGCGGCGGGTGGCTCCCTAATATCGGGGGGCCGGGCGCGGGGGGCCGCCGACTCTACATGGGAGTCGTGCGGGCGATGGCCGCCTACGGGGCACCGGTGTGGGCCGACGCCCTCGGTGCCGCCAACGTGCGCGCGCTGCGTAATGCGCAGCGCACGGTGGCACTGAGGGCGATCCGGGCGTACCGCACGGTGTCCTCGGCGGCGGCCTTTGTGCTCGCCGGCTCCCTGCCCTGGGAGCTGGAGGCAGGAGTTCTCGCCGCCGTGTACGAGTTCACGGCGGCGAGGAGACGAGGGGGGGAGCCTCCGGCTCCCAGGGAGATAGAGGCGGAGAGACGGCGTCTCAGGGGAGACGCCGTCGAAAGATGGAAGCAGGACCTGGCGGACGAGCGGTTCGGGCGGTTTACTGTGGACGCCGTCCGCCCGGTCCTGCGGGCGTGGATGGAAAGGGAGTGGGGCTCCCTGACGTTCCGACTGGTGCAGGTACTCACCGGACACGGTTGTTTCGGGTGGTACCTGCACCGGATCGCACGCAGGGAGCCGACCGCCGCCTGCCACGAGTGCGGCGCTGCCGAAGATACCGCGCAGCACACTCTGTCTGAGTGTGCTGCGTGGGGGGAGCAGCGCCGCATTCTGGCGGCGGCGGTAGGACCGGACTTATCGCTGCCGAGCGTGGTCTCGGCCATGCTCGGCAGCGAACAGGCGTGGCGAGCGATGTCCTCCTTCTGCGAGGACGTCATCTCGCAGAAGGAGGAGGCGGAGAGGGCCCGCGAGGCAGATCCTCAAAGTGGCCCTCTCCGCCAAAGGAGGACAGGCGGGAGGAGGCGGCGCTTCGCCCAACTCCTCCCGCCACCGTAGCCGGACCTGAGGGGGTGGGCCGGGGGGCCCATCTCCTCATTGCACAGGTCCGGCGGACGAGGGGGGGCAGCCGGTGTGTACCCGGTCTGTCCCTCTATAGGTAGGAGCCCGGCGGTCACCTTCCGCCGGGCGGACCGTGGGGGCGGCTCTACAAGGTTGAGTAGCATGTACGATCCCTTG
>AP028437.1:13636766-13818479 GCA_036509395.1 Antheraea yamamai | reverse complement strand
GTGATACCATAATAAAGTCAAAATAGAATAACAAGACTGTCAAGTTTGGATTAAGTTAAATAATAGCTGCAGCTCGGAGATGCAAGCTACATAACTCGTTAAGTAATTACAATGGTATTTAGTAATATATGTAAATTAAAGCTGAGAAATTTAATTCATTAAGGAATCGTTAACAACTTTATCAAAATTTCTTCAAAGTATTACCGATTTGCCGGATAGTGAGTTCAAGAACCATGTCAAGCGGGTTGTAATATCTAAAGGCTATTATTATAGGGTGGATCGAGATGTGAACGATTGTGACGTCTGGAAACGATGCCCCTCTCTGTGCATCCACTAATAACGAATGTAAATATTTATGTTTTGTAAAAATATATAACATAAAAAGATAAACCAGATCGAGTTTCTTGCTGATTCTTCTCGATGACTGGGTTATTTTCCGAACGAGTGGTAGCTTTGACGTTCATACGCGCCTTCTCAGGGCCCAAATTGAATAAAGGATATTTTGATTTGATTTTGATTGACTGGTTTAAACTAATCCTTAGTTGAACATAAGATTTTTTTAATTCTGATACCATATAGTGAAATCAAAATATTCTTTATTTAATTTAGGCCCTGAGAAGGCGCTTATGAACGTCAAAGGTACCACCCGTTCGGAAAATAATCCAGTCATCGAGAAGAACCGGCAAGAAGCTCGATATTATATTAAACGTCCTGAGTTAAAAGCCTGACCAGCAGCGGCAAATCAGTTATACCTACGAAAATTGTTTCAATTCTCACATGTGCACAGTGTGAACGCACCTTCCGCAGGAAAGTTGGCTGTATTTACCATATGAAAGCACACGAGTGTCGGAGTTGAAACAGTCGCTGTGTCTTAAAAACGGCTAAGAGCATATATGCATACATACTTTTTATGTGTTCAGTATTCGATACTTCTTGTTGGTTATGTTGCATCATTATTTATTATTACATAGTATAAAACAAACTCCTCTACCGCGCCTGTCTGTCTGTTCGCGATAAACTCAAAAATGACCAAACGGATTTTGATGCGGTTTTCAGCAGTGGATGAAGTGATTCATGAGGAACGTTTTGGTATATAATTTGTCAAGGTTTTTTTTATAATCCAAGCGGGACAACGTCTACCGTGCCCGCTAGTTAATAATATAAATTCACAAGCTGAACCGACGGAACCAACAGTAATTCCGAACAAACGTCGAATATTGACATCATTGGCACATCTCTATTCAAAATTATCAAACGGTCGAAATTGAACTGACATGACGCCCGTGAGTGGTGGACCGCCAACAGCAAAAAGTTGTCTCCGCGCCGTGCCCAATAATCAACCATTTTAAGTGCTGGTAGCTTCGTTAAGCCCATCATCACGTCGACTAAGCTACTGAGGTGAACTGGACGTTTCGGAAGACCGGTAAGTGGTGTTTAGATTATTCATTGCAGATTTTGGTAGCTTGGGATACAAGAATACTGGGTGTAATTTATACAGTCCTAGGTACTTCGAAGGCTCGTAGCCTACCAGCCCTTTGATTTGAGTCGACGATACTTGTCACTTCCGCTCAGAATTGATTGGCCGCTACCACGTCTAAAAATAAAATGAACGTGCACTTCTCGTACCGGAAGAGTCAACATCGATTTAAGTATGCTGCATAAAGGAGCAAAACACATGTAACCGATTGTAAGCAAAGTTTCATCATGTAACGTGGTAGCGGCCAATAAATACAGAAACGTAAAGTAACGTCCACTCAAATACCTTAAAAAAGCAAACGAGACGTTCACAAGAATTTAAATCCGGACATTTGTAAATTCCCACTTCATTCTAGCTGACGCGATACTGCCAGACGGCTGCCAAATCCGAGGAACGGCTGCCAAATGGTAAGCCTTAATAAGCGTTACCCAGTCAGCCTTTTTAAACCGTTGCCGCCTATATCCGTGCCCCTAACAGAAAGATCGTGCATATAAAGCGATGCGATGCTATAATATATTTCTCATAATTATCCCTTCGGTCACCAAACTATAGAATGAAACTTGAAACCTAATATTGGCTTTACTTTTAAATAATTAAGTAATTTCAATTGAAGCGATCAACGGATGTAGAGTCGAATCCTTGCAAGTGAATCTTAGCTTCTGGTAAAGGAAAACATTGTGATAGATTATAATAATAATAAAGCTTTATTTAATTCCATGCTTAATAAATATTAAACGATAACAATTGGTAACTTATTAACCTATAATATTCAATTACAGTTGTTACACTTAGATGAATTTGATTTCTAATTATAAATTCTAATTATTTTATTTTCGTTGTTTATCAACTTCTAATTATTTAATGCATGGACCCCGTTGGGTAAAAGCCGATAAAGTATTAAAAAATGGCAGACTAACTATTGCTCGCGGCTTCACTCGTGTTAATGTAGATTTGATTTATCGCTCGAGATCAGTACTTGTTTCTAGATAAAAGGTGCCCCATCTCCTATTGTTTCATAATGGTTTGTTAAGTAGGTAAGGCGAAATAGCGTAAGGACGAAATCGCATAAGTTTAAAAAGGAGGTTCTTAATTCTGGCGTTTTTTTTAATTATTTATATACGATAAAGCTATTACTGGTTTCAGCATGAATGGGTCGGCTCGTCCGGGGTAGTACTACCCTCTCACAGAAAACAGACGTGAAGTTATAATGCTTGCATTGTTGCGTTTTGTTCGGTTAGTGGGAGCGCTGGAGGTCCACCTCCCCTTCCTCCCTCTCCATCCCCTCTCCCCCTTCCCTCAAACACAGGCTGGCAATGCACTTGCAACTCCCCTGGTGTTGCTAGTGTCTATGGAGGGCGGTGATCACTTACCATTAGATGACACGCGTGTTCGTTTGCCTCCTATAACATCAAAAAAATGATTACCTCAGAATTTAGCCTCTTATAAACCGATAAAAAAAAACATTTTTTAATGGAAAGGGGATGTTTTAATTTAATTAGCAATGGGTCTTTGGATTCCGATTTTTAGATTCGATATTTTTGAAGTCTGTATTAATTTCTGCTAATATCTTTAAAAACTACTATAACTTAAGTATCTATATGTATGTATATTATAAAACAAGGTCTTCTGCCACATCCGTCTGTCTGTTTGCGATAAACTGAAAAACTACTAAACGGACTTTCATGCGGTTTTCACCAGTAGATAAAGTGATTCATGAGGAAGGTTTAGGTATGTAAGTTGTCTAGGTTTTTATTATTAGGCCGGGACAACGTCCGCCGGGCCGGCTACTTAGTAATAAAGTAATTAATTATTGGTATGACACAATTTCATAATCCTAACCAATTTTATAAACGACAAAAAATGTCTTTATTTGTTTGTCACGGTTTCACATCTTAAGTACTGAAATAATTATCTAGAAAGAATGTATTGTTACAGAGGGATAGGCCAAAGCTACACTTTCGCGATTAAAGCCGCCCGCAAAAGCTAGTATTAATATATCGCGTAACAACTCTGTATACGCACAAACCGTAAGAAACAAACACACATACATTAAGTAGAGTGTACCATTAATCCTGCATTAAAAAGTGTCCCAGTTAAACACGCTTCTCGGCTGAACATTTCTCATAAAAGTCTGCATAAACAAAATTAATTTTGTTGTGGAAACGTAAGAGCCCGTACACACGTCCGTAGTTTGTCGCTGCGATTTAAATTTGTTCACGGTTAAATATTATCTATACCTCTATATCTATAATAGCTATAATCTATTCTATACATATAATAAAAATGAAGTGTCTGTATGTAATATCAAAATAAAAAAAAATTACTGATTGTGTACGAAAGTATACATGCTAGTGATAACAAAAATGCAATTTTTAAAATTTTTGTCGGTCTGTCTGTCTGTTTGTTCCGGCTAATCTCCGAAACGGCTCAACCGATTTTGACAGGAATTTCACTGGCAGATAGCTGACATTACAGCGGATTACTTAGGCTACTTTAAATTATACTAGCTATTAACCGCGGCTTCGTCTGCAATGCTATCTACAAAACAGTTGGACCGATCTTCACGAAACTTTCACTGGCAGATAGCTGACTTTAAAAAAGTAATTCAAGCAATTTTAGTTTATACTAGCTATTAACCGTGGCTTCGCCCACAGTGCTTTCTCCAAAACGGTTAGACCAATTTTCAGGAGACTTTCACTGGCAGATAGCTGATTTTACAAAAAGTAATTTAGGCAACATTTAGTTTATACTAGCTGTTAACCGTGGCTTCGCCCACTGTGCTATCACCAAAACGGTTAGACCTATTTTCACGGGACTTTCACTGGTAGATAGCGAGCCTTATAAAAAGTAATTGAGGTTATTCTATTTTAGACTAGCTGTTACCCGCGACTTTGTCTGCATGAAATTTAGTAAGATTTCAACTCATTATTTATTTTTAATAAGAGAAATAATTATCAGCTTACTGTTTACAATTCGACATTATAATTATTAATAACTTTAATGATATAGAAGTCTTCCTAATGGGATCTTAGATTATAAACGTATTACGTAAAGAGTTCCATAATTCAATTTCTTGCGGAACAGACAAGCGTTTATTTTATGTATAGTCACAGAATCTTAATTATAATGGCAATTTATATTAACTGTAATGTAAATATAAATCTTTATAATAATATTTTAAGTTATTGTTTCATTAGTTCCTTATACAATATAAGTGAGCACTATAACTAATATTGTGGGTTAATGTTCCAAATATGTTGCTGATGACAAACCTTATGTGGCACGCTGTTAGTATTTATATATCTAATGTACACGTTACATGTTACTGTAAGTGGCGTGCATGTCGTACTTACAATTGCTTTTAAAGAGCATTTCTATAATTGTACATGGTCCCACAATTTTATAATTCTTTAATACGATTTAAAAAAAAACGCGTGCGGAGCTGCGGTTACAGCTAGTCTATAATAATCGAATATTATAAAGCTAAAGGCTTTTTTTCTCGAACACGCTAATCTCAGGAACTACTGGTCCGATATGAAAAATTATTTCAGTGTTAGATAACTCATTTATCGAGTAAGGCTATATATCATCACGCTAAGACCAATACGAGCGCAGCCCAAATGAAGAATGTTTCAAAATCTTTTTTTATTCTCTTGAGAGCTTCTGCTGCGCGTTAGAGCCGGACAGAATCGCGGGCAGAAGCTAGTATTTAAGAAAACACCAACACCGACCAACTGACTGTTTCGGCCTGATACCTGATACCGAAACGAGTATTGAAAATTTATTTTCTGACATAATTAAAGAGTAAAAATAGAATGATATTCAAATCAAATCTTCGATAGGCATCGGGACATAGTAGTAATACTATTTAGTTGAAAGGTGGTGAACTGGCTTTTGTTTGATTTACACAGAGTAATATATAAATTTATAGAAATCAGCTAAAAAAGTTATAATATTGCAATCTATTCTTAATTTGAAATGATATGCTAAAAATAATATGGCTAATAGGAAATCCCATCCCATACAAGGTTAATATGTACATCAAAAATATTTATAGTTGTGAAATCAGACATCATGCCGCAACGATTTATAAAAAGCTACTGGAAGTGATTAAATTGCAAAGCCGTAATTCAGTAGTGAGCATTGACAGAAACCTATGCTTCTGATGCAATTTATATATCAATTATAAATTAGCTAAGTGTTCGCGACTACGGTCATGTAGAAATCGCTTCAATGTTTTATAAAAGCTATGTGTCTGGTCCGAATTAAAATTGTTTTCTTTTTTTATAACATTTCTAACATTTTAAGTTACCCCCGCTAAATTTTGTTATTACTGCTTAGACCCTATTGAGAATCGAAATGATGTATATCTTCTTTATATACATAATTCTTCTATCTGTGTGTATGTGACTGAACTTTAGACTGAACTCCTCCTAAACAGCTGGACAGATTTGTATGTTTTTTTTTGTGTGTTCAGGTGGATTCAAGAATGGTTTGGATTCACAATTGCATCCAGAAGGTAACGCTGCGATTGGCTTTTAGGTTTTTTTTATTATCAAAACAGGACAACGTCTGCCGGGGCCACTAGTATATAATAATACTCTGAGAATTCCTCAAGTTACTCGTAAAAGTCTCATCATTGGAGGTTCAGTAGTTTAGCGTAGATTACCGCGCACAAACAAAAGATGGTTTAATTTTATTTATGTGTTTATACATAAAATACAAATTTAAATATATTTTTTAACTATAACATATTCTCAGATATATCTGTATTGATTATCAACATTTTAAATTAACTCATGCGGTAATAGAACTGATGTATTCCATGAAAATAAATCGCAGCGATACAATAACGCATTGCGTTAAGCCCTTTACATTATGTACCTGAGCCGTGTCAGGGAGCATCTTGACAAGGGTCCGTGAGAGGTGTACGACGGCGGCGAACAATACGAATCCCTTCAGTAAGCCCCACGGTATTAGTTGAAGAATTTATAATTTTACAACGATTTACCAAATAATAAACAAGTCGTGTGTTACCAGCATAACCGGTATACATATTTAATTTTCTCTTAATTTAAAAACCGACAGAATTGTTCGAAATCATTTCGGAATTTGATATTATATAGACGGAGAAAGAGTGCCTGTGTTTTTTTGTGTACTTTACTTAGCTTTTCCCCGCGGCTTTACTCGTGTAATGTAAATTTGACGTATATCTCCACAACAGCCCGGTTTTGTTAATGAAAATTACCCTATATTGTTCTCTGTATCCCTGATAACTTGCATGCAAAATTTCAAGATGTTTCAGTAGTTAAAGCCTCATAACCTAACAAACTCACAAGCACGTTTATAATATTAGAAAGGACAAGTTTTAGACTTTTACCACAATCTCGCCTGCTTCCTCGAAAACAAAACTTTTCATGTCTTTATAATATTAGTATAAATATAACATAGTACGGTAACTGCAAACACCTCAACAAATTATTTAATTCACAAACCTGAACCCAAGCAACTACTTCAAGACTCAACAATATTTAGAAAACGAATTTGATCAAATATCGAAACAACACACGTACTGACAGAACCCGAATCGAGATTCCTTTTCTACAATGCATTGTAGCTATTATCTTGTGTTGTGTATCGTGTTTTACGAAAAAACCTTGTCACCATTGTTTAGCAAACATTTTTTGATACAATCAAATAAATGTAACAACATATAAGTGACAGTTTCGTTTACACATATATTTCATATGTGGTTGATAATTACGCATAGAAATGCCATACAGCCGTAGCTCCATTATAACGTACTGTACATTATACGGACCGACGGAGGCGTCGGTTCGGATCACTTTTTTTGTTATTTATTTTTTTTAAGTAGCATAGAGAAGTGAAATATAGCTTAAATTTGTAGCTAATCTATCTGCTTATATATAGTAAAGAAATTTTACCAAAATCCGTCAAGAATTTCATTAACTGCAAAATTCTGACTTTCGTCCGTTATCCTGGAGAACCCATTGCGTTTTATGGGATAAAAAGTATGCTAGATGTAACCTTTTAATATTAGTTATCACTGTGCCAAATTTTGTCAAAATTGGTTCTGTACTTTCAGAGTGATACGTGTTCAAAGGGACAGACAAATAGGCAGATCCTGGAGAACCGCTTGCGTTTTATGGGACAAAAAGTATCCTAGATATAATCTTGTAATATTAGTTATCACTGTGTCAAGTTTCGTGAAAATTGGTTCAGTACTTTCAGAGTGATACGTGTTCACAGGGACAGACAGACAGACAACAATTGTAAAAGGATTATTTTTTGCTTCTATATCGATGACAAAGTCTAACCCGATTATAATTTTCAAAAAATATTTGATGTACAGATTTGCCCTCGTTACAGTTTTATTATATCCACATATATAGATGTAATTAAACTAGCTTTTATTGCAAACTACCTCTAAAGACTGCTGTAAAAAACCTATCCTTTAAAATTTAATCACTAAACACCACTAGTATAAAACTACCTATAGCTACATACATACTTATACCTACATACATTCGCAAGGTTTTTAAAATAGTTTTCTAATATTGTAAGAATCCCTATTGAACATTCAATAATGGATCCGAATCGAATGGTTTGCAAGCTCGCCAATTGTTACTAAGTCCTTATTCAGGAGTGTTCAACCGTTACTCACAATAGCGTAGTAATAAATATACATCAGCTTGAAGACCTATTCGATCGAGTAATGTTTCCACGCCTTTTTATAAAGCGCGCTTCTCACGGTGCTACAGAATTATTTCAACCAATAAAGAAAATATCTGACGTATTATCCGAATGCTACAAATATGATTAAGTATAGAACAGAAGTATTCTTGATACTCTGTTAATCACGAAAGAATATAGACACTGATCTTTGAATTAAGCCCCGAATGTCCAGTGAAGTCCTTATTTATTTTATTTTTTTTAAATAACTTTATTATAAATGCGATTGTGAGGTTACTTATTTGCTACACTTTCACACCTTAACTGCTCAACCGATCGTGATGACATTGGCATAGAAAAATATAGTTTACCTTTCATCGAGAAAGGTACTGCTTATGAGGGAGATATCAAACCTATATTAACGCGAGAAAAACTGCAAGCAAAATTTAGTATAATTTAATATGAAACTTCTTATGACACGGGAAAAAAGAATTTGCGTTACGCGTTAACGTAAGGTAGGTATGTATCTGTGTATAAGTATTTGTCTAGCTCTAATAGAATACCAAAATGTGTAAATTACCTCACTGAGCGTGTTCTACCATCTGTATCATGGCTAGTCTTCTGAAGAGCTATTTAATTTAATCCCTTCCTCTCCTTTTCATACCCGAACCACGCGTGCTGGGCTTCGGAGCCATAGTTTTACGGTAAATCCTATCTGGGCACGAACTAAAAAGTTCGCAACTTCTTTTCTCTGCCGTACCGTGAAGCTGTGGAACAATCTCCCGGCCCGTGTGTTCCCTCCTTCCCATAATATGGGGTCCTTCAAGCGTAACGTGAAGAGACATTTATGCAGGCCAGCATGACAGCGGCGACTAGTGAGGGATAGTCTCGGTAGTCGCCGTTGTTTTTGGATTATACTGTGCTCACATCAGGCACAGTACAGTCACTTTGCTGTGCACAAATGTATAGTTAGGTTGTCAAGGTATGTCATACTACGAAACTTCGTATAGTATGAGCATGTTCATGTATACCTATCATTTAATACATACTAGCCAAAGAAGTTTCACTTCCTCCGTGTGTATATACTGATACATTAAATGTTTTTGTATAATAGAAAAGTAGCTGTAGAAACAGCGATAGAAGAAGAGGATCCAAAAACAATAGAGACAGTCGGGAAATCAATAACCCACCCAGTATTGAGTTGTCGCAGCCCTGCCGGCTTCCAAACTTTTCAGTTACTGACTAAACACTGACTAAACCAGAACCTATAACCGTTAAAATACAAACTAGAAAATAGTTACTTTATCAGATCGCGTTAGAAATTAAGAGCTCTTTAGTAAAGAAGTTAACTAATCACGCTAAGTACTTAGAACAGCTAAACTGGAAAGAAGAATTGCAATTATAATTTTGAAAGGCCTATATATGTTTATGATATATAGAATATGAATTATGTAATAGTGAAAAAAGAGTTGTACATATATCTGTCTTATAACTGACTATCTTATAATGCAAATTAGTTGTGGAGATAGAAGCCAGGTTCGATCAAAACTGAATTATGCGTATGAAACGATAACAATATTTTTTTGATAAAAGTATTAAGCAGGTGAAAGTTACAGTTGAAAATATGTAGTTGTATATATATCTAAGGGAAGCCAAAAAGTTTTAACACATTTTCTGCCTAACATAATAAAGACCCAATAATATAACAGAAACGTATTACGCATTTTCCACGCATTATTATTAAACACAAACATTGTTAAACCATCGCTACACACTACAATTGCTGACTAAGAGTTTCCAGCCCTACGGTGCGGCAGGTGTTCAAAGCATTACGCCATCGCTACACACCACTAACGCTGACTAAGAGACTATACGAAAGCCGAGTTCCCAGTCCCAAGTTGCAAGTCCCAAGCAATTTCTACGGTACAACAGATGCACAAGTTTAATGGAAACGTTCGGTGGTCCAACTTCTCCGCTCCCATATTGTCCAAGTATAAATATTTGGACGAAACGACCATTAAGAGAGTGTTAACCTAACATCGGTAGCATTCATTACGCTATTGGTTTTAGTTTGGGTTTAGTGTGAGAGTTAGCCTAACATCGACGACACTCTCTAGTTTTAGATTCTTTTGTAATTTTATTTAATAAATGAAATTAAAGTAATTTCGTTTTTTTTGGATCCTCCGGCTCTGACCTTCGTAATTAACGTAATGACAAATTTGGATTGATGATAATTCGATGGTCTTCCAGTACCGCAACAATAAATATTAGTTAAAATCTTACAATGAGCTTCCTTCAAGTATACTTGAGAGTCAATGTTTAGAGTTTACAGTTACAGTTAGAGCCAGAGTTTAGAGTTAACGCGTTACGATCTTTACTTACCATCAGTTGAGATTGTCGTCAAAGGTAATGTTAAAAATATTTCATGTGACCAGTTTTGTAGGCGGTAGAGCCACGCTGAAGCTATTACTGGTTTCAGTACGAAGAGGTCGGCTCGCCCGGGGTACTACCACCGTCTCACAGAAAACCGACGTGAAGTAACAGTGCTAGCATTGTTGCGTTTCGTTATGTCAGTGAGAGCGCAGGAGGCCCACCTCCCCACTCCTCTCCCTCCTCCCTCCCTTTCCCCCAAACACAGGCTGGCAACGCACTTTCAAATTCCCTGGTGTTGTTAATGTCTATGGACGGTACAGTGGTGACTTAACATAAAAAAAGAAGTTTATAATTATAACTTTCAATGAAATACCATCTCCTTTATTATTATTATTATTATGGTGATCAATCTTCTAGTAGATTATTACTGCCATTATCAAGTAGGTATATTGTCAGTTTTTAAGATCATTTCAATGAACTAACAAGATGATGGCCGTCTTATTAGTGGTGAATCAGAATTCATACTATATTACGTAAAATACCACCAACATTACTAAATATACAGCCAATCAACACAATATTATGATTAAATAAAAAAAAAATCCAACAAAAATAAACCGCCTTCGATGTGAAAGACAAATAAGGCACTAAAAAGCGAAAAATAACTGAATTATTAAATTAACCAAATTAAATAAAAAATATTGATACTCGCGCTACCTAATAATATATTTGAAGTCCATGCCAACCTAAATTCATATCAGCTACATACAAGGTTTTGATCCACTCTCGTGTCCCATGATGTACATCTGTATAGTATACATATTTTATTACCGGCAAGAAATTTGAACTGTAGGTTGGCATCGACTTCAAATATATATATGTAAATGTAGCGCGAATATCAATGTTTTTTATTTAATTTGGTTAATTTAATAATTCAGTTATTTTTCGCTTTTTAGTGCCTTATTTGTCTTTCACATCGAAGGCGGTTTATTTTTTTGGAAAAAAAAAAACATTTCTCCATTTTTAGTGTCCATAAATATATCTGGTTTCTAATGGGTATAATTAATCGGTTCCAATTTCACGAAAATACGTAGATACTAAGTGGGTGAAAATCAAATAAACAATATTTGACCCCTTAGGGGTTGAATATTTGCTTCAAATTTATATGGGACCACCTCTGAATATAACCAATTTAAATAAAAAAAGAATCATTAAAATCGGTTTATAATTGACGGAGATATCGATTAACATACATAAAAAAGAATCATACAACCGAACGTAGTAACCTCCTCCTTTTTCAACGTCGGTTAATAACCTCCTCCTTTTTCGAAGTCGGTTAATAACCTCCTCCTTTTTCGAAGTCGGTTAAAAAATTAAATGCACTATATGGAATGCCAAAATCCCGCCAAAAACTCAAATACCATCTTAATCTGTTCCAAGTTCATCAGTTACGCTAGGAAAATCATTTACATAATCCAATTAAGTCGTAAATTCAATGCCGAACCTTACTAAGATTCTCTATATCTTAAGCGGCGACGACTCATTGTATACGTTTGCTTTAGAAGCATCGTTAATATGTGATAACGAATTCAGAACTTCTTTATGCTTATTCAGTATAACTAAGTTTTAGAATAACATTTGTGGGAACATTTTTGGGTATTTGGGTAATTGTCGGTAACGCAAATGGTTTTATTTTCTTTGTAAATGAATGAGAATTAGATAACAAGCTAACAACAAAGTTAACTTTCAATGAGAGATCATTTTGAAATTTAATATTAAAACACATGATTTTCCTAAATTTCGTACAAATCGCTACACCTAACCACATTGAACTTATATCAATTACAAAAGACAATATCAGAACTTGCGATACCTTTCTCAAATATCCTTCATCATTTAATTACACATTTGAAGTGATGATCGCTTAGTTGATAGCGTGTTCTGACACCGCGTCGATAGTCAGAGGTTCAAGGGTGGTAGGACTTTTCTAAGCCCGCCTGACAAGCTACCACCCTTTATCCCCAAGCACCGGTTAGTGTCTTCCGGCAGCTGTACTTGAGAACTAGCCCCCTTCTTTACTTTTACTCCTGTAAAACTTGTTGAAATAACTGAACAATAATGAACCCTATTGGTATTGTAGCGTCACCTTTTTCTTTTTTTTTTACGTGGGGAAACCCATTATGGATTTACCACCCCCTCGGGGGAGCGAGTGGGTTATGTCCAACTCGCACGGATTAAAACCCCACGGTGTACGTCTGCCGCTATAGTTGGGGAGACACGAAATCTCTATAGACTTCATCGTGCCGCCCTAGCGGTCGACCCAGCAGCAAAAGCCCCTTCGCCGGGCCCCATCTTGTTAGGAGACAGCCGTGTACAGCCGTGTCTTACGTCCGCCGGACACAGGTCCCCCAACCCATCTTCCCTAGTCCGGTTGCGGTGGAAGGAGACGGACAAACTGCCGCCTCCTCCTGCCTGTCGTCCGTTGGCGGAGACGGTCACTTAGAGGGTCCTCCTCCTAGAAGAGAGAGGTCCTCGCAGAAGAAGGCCATAGCATTCCACACATCCTCGCCATTGAGCATGGCCGCGACCACGCTCGACAGTGAGGATCCTGTCCTACCGCCGCATCCAGAGTGTGACGTTGCTTCTCCCACGCAGCACACACAGACAGATTGTGCTGCGTGGTGTCCGGGTCAACGCCGCACTGATGGTATACGGCAGTCGGCTCCCTGCGTGTTATCCGGTGCAGGTACCAACGGAAACACCCGTGCCCGGTCAACACCTGCACCAGATGGAACGTCAGGGAGTCTCATCCTCGATTACACTAATTCGGCAGGACCGGGCGGGCGGCGTCGATCGTGTATCGACCGTAACGCGCGTCCGTCAGGTGCTGCCTCCACCTCTCCACCATTTCGTCGCTCGTCATTTCCCTCCTCATTTCCCTCCCGCTCTTATACAGCGACGAGCACCTCCGCCTCTAGCTCCCAGGGAAGGGAGCCGGCCAGCACCATGGCCGTCACCGAGGACACCGTTCAGTACCCTCGTATCACCCAGCGTCACCCTAATTTGACTCATTTTGGCGAACAATTTTTCATTAACAGAACTTCTAGACTCCATAACATTAGGTAATTGATTTATAATAATTTGAATTAATTTATATAGATTTAAAACAATGAAAAATTATTCTATAGTAAACTGATGTAGAACAACGAGCATATATACATATAATAGTTTCTATAGATATACTGATGTAAGAAAGATCGCATAGTGAAACAGCGTTCCTGTAACGAAAGTGCTTTCCCTTGTAACTGATTGTCCCGAAAAAACTTCCCATTCACTAAACTTAGCTCACAATAGATCTTTTCAATGGCTCGCCAAGTTTTTTCATAAACGCCTACTGGCTAATTAAAGGAGAACTTTGTTGTTTATGCTTTCTTTTGTTATTATGATATCGATGAGAACTTCTAAAATTTTAATAGATCATTAGCTGAGTTGGGAAATCGTGGGCTGTGTAGAAGCGCTTTCTTGTTCACGTAAGATGGCACATTAGGTTACCGTGATGACAAAGTAATTAGAAAAAATATGACATGTGATTTGAATTAAAGAATTGGCTTCTGTCAATGATATTATAACTAAAAAACTGTAGATACGTTAGCCACATGATATTTAAATCAAAACAAATGGCACGATAATACACACATACATAAAGTAATATTGTAACTTCACACTGTCTTAGATTAAATGTGGAGGTAAGATGGCATATTCCCAATACCGGTGGTGAAAAAAAATAGTTATATGTTTCTTAGATACGGGCGGATTGACGAGGCAGCCGTTAAAAATAAGATAGTTAGCCAAGCTTTAACAAGACGCTGTCCAAGCGCTTATGACCTATCTGCTGCTTTTTATTTATAATATCATTAGTTTCTATAACATTTTCGAGAATTTTTATTGAAATTACAAAAAAGTATCGCCGATAAATTGGTTAGGAATCGTACTGGCTAATGAGAGTTCAATTTTGTATTCCTGGACGAACATTTCGCGACATCTGTGTTTTTTTCTGTGTCTTATAGTAATATATTCCTAAAGATACGGATTCTATTATATAACGTTCGGAGTTATCGCTCAAAGCCTTAAGTATAACCGGTACTAACATAACATTAATTAATATAACATAATAAAAATAAATGTTTTGAAAGAAATGGCATTAAATAAATAAATGAAGGGGACTTCAAAAAAAATATAACATAATTAACTATCAAACTTCATTTATGGAAGGTTAAATAAGTTAGGGAGACGTATTACTAAAAATAACAATTCCTAAAAACTTGGGAGTTCGTTTAAAAAACTATTGCAATATTTATTACTACTATTCTCTGAAGGATTCAAACATGTTTTCTTTTTTCAAAACTTATGGTATCTTTACTTGAAGATGCTTATAAGCAAACGATGTTCAAATGTAAAGTGGAGTCCATATGTTATATCATGTTAAACTATATGCTCAAGACAGAACGATACCATCAGAGCTTTACTTCCTAGTATAAAAAAATCCAGAAAAGTACAATTTCTATATCCCATGATGTTTTTGTTTGCCTTCAGACGATAGCATTATAAAATTAATACTGTAAAATTGCGACACATCGACCGTCAAACTAATCGAACACAGTGACTTTTTTAAACTTGGTTTTTAAACACGTATAATAAGTTTTTTTTAACTAGATATATAAAAAACAGTAATCAATTAAGACGAGTGTTTACACATATAAAAAAAAAACAATACCTAATAAAACTGAATATAATTCAGATCACAATGCACGTAAACTCTAAAATATGTACACCCAACAGAGTTGCTTTTATTAAACCATATCTACGTAAACATAAATTCATGGTATATGTTTGATAATAGTGCTGGGACACGTCCATTTCTAAATAATCATAGATATCGATAAATTTTATATAAAAGTCCACAAACATTTACGGTGTTATTACAAAAAAAGTTAAATACTTGGTTTAAAAAGGTTTCGAATTAAATGCACCGAGCTCGCCCGAGGCAAGTTCGCGTTATCATTTTTCGCAAGTCTAACGTAACGTAACCAAAGCGAGACAAAAGAGCAAGATGGCGAACATTCGGCGACCGCGATGTATTTAATTCGAAACCTTTTTAAAGCAAGTATTCAATACGTATTTAACTTTTTTGTAATAAAACCGTTAATTTCTAATTGTAAATGCGGTTTACCGCTTTGATCTTGATATGATATAGAGAAGCAAGTTTGTTACATAAACGATTATTTAATGGTAAGATTTCAGTTTAAAAAGTAACAGGGTGTGTCGCAACAACATACGATAGAAGAGAAACTTTTGTATATTGGGAAACATTTTAATGAAATAATTAAGAAAGATAATTATTCAACACATATTTACAAGTATATATACATAAAAAATATTCAAGAGAGACAAGTGTTGCGTGGGGTGAAATGGTCTTTGTCCCAGCACAAGCTGCAAGCTTGTATATGGAAGCTTGCTGTATATTAATAAATAGACGAAATTACAAATACACGGACGCACTTACAGAGGGTACAGAATGCCTGCGCACGTTTCTGTTTTCACATACCACCACGAACTCACGTCACGCCCTTTTTAAATCAAGGGCGACTCCTAAAAATGGAGTATAGGAGGCAACTTCACCTAGCCACACTATTATTTGGTGTAATAAAAACCGAGAAGCCTGAATATCTCTATGAAAAACTAGTTTGGGCAAGAGATCAAAATAGTTATAGAACCAGAGCTTCGAAGTATATGTTATGTACTCATCGGCATGCTACCACCTCATTTCGGGGTAGTTTTAGGTTCGCTGCTACTAGGTGCTGGAACGACCTGCCCCCTCCAATGCGCAATCTCAACGCGGTACTTACATTTAAAATTCTTTTTAAAAAGTTTTTATTAGCATCACAATGTTTGTAAATTACAGGTTTGCATCTAATTTTTGTTGGATATATATTTGAATCACGTCTGCAATTGCTTCTCTTATATGTTGTTTTTATGTATCCTACTAATTTTATTTATTTCCCCTGTATACAATATGTACAATATTATTTTTTTACGTTAGGTACTTGTTTTCCCTATATATACTATATTTCATCATTTTAATTGATATCGCTCCGTGACTTGCATTTGGTGCCAGCTGAAAATCAGCGCTAAGTGTTTCTCATAACGCTTTAGCATATGCTGAGCTGGATTCCATTTCGTAATGCTGCGATGTGCATTCTTTTCTATCCACTGTATATTTGTAAACAATGCATTATGAATAAAATATTTCTTTCTTTCTTCTTTTCTTACTTACACGATGATTTCAAATTAATATTACGATGCAATACAATATAATATAATGATTTCATGAAACTGTGGAATTAGATACCATTTTCAAACGACTGTGCACTAGCTTAGAGATCACATGTTGTAACCAGTCTGTTCAATCCAAACCAGTCATGCGACGCTTGCCATGTTAATAGATAGTTTTTTTATGGTACAACTAAAAGCCAACGTAACACATTCCCATCCAAGTACTAACCGCGCCCGACATTACTTAACTTCGGTGATCTGACGAGAACCGGTGTTTTCACTCTACCCGACACAGTGTTTACCCCCACCACATTTTGTAATAAAAAAGGTTACCGGTCAGAATTTCAATGCCCTTGTAGTGGTAATGCTGACAACGTTTTTTGTATTGAAAAGTACTACGTAGTTAGCCACAGCCCCCACTCGAGTCAGTCGTTGTAGAGCCTCCGTCGCTAATCCATGTCTACTTTTCCAAAGTAATAACTTGATTATTAGTGTACATTTTGGAGTATTATTTTCTCCATCCTA
This sequence comes from Antheraea yamamai, assembly GCA_036509395.1. Classification (NCBI taxonomy): domain Eukaryota; kingdom Metazoa; phylum Arthropoda; class Insecta; order Lepidoptera; family Saturniidae; genus Antheraea; species Antheraea yamamai. The sequence continues at coordinate 13,801,078 of AP028437.1, read as the reverse complement.
CACTCACACATCAGGAACACGAGAAGACATAAAAACCTACGAAACACTAAACCCTCCCATAAGAAGTTTGACTTCAAAAATATACTATTTTATCTTTAAATAAAAGCCGCTAAATAATAACTTAGGAGAATTCTGTCAGACTAGATCGAAAAAATTATACACTAAGTGAACAACCGCTATATTGTCACATTTAAGTGTGCCACATTCCGGAATCAACCAGTGTATAACTAACTACAAGTGTATCAAGCAACCAAGCGGGGAGGTACACTGACTAAATCAAGACTAATGTAAACATAACCACAAAGCTGTAACAGTGGCTCTATTTTGGATAGTCGCTTCTCAAGATCAGATCATCCAGCTGCCGACAAGCTTCGAGGGTGGCATAACAGTGACATTGGACGATGAACTGCAAATTTCTCGATAGTCGCCGTTGGCTATGGACTACACTATGATACAGTAAGGTGCAGCGCAGTCATCTTATCGTACTCAGATTATCTATAATAATAATGCATTATACGGCATATAATGTGCCGTCAAAGATCCTAGTCGGGAACGAAATTCCTTAACTCACGTGATAGAATCAAAGAGTTTCATTTAGTATTTAAAAAAAAATATTCATTTATTTGCATATAAGACTGAAACATAAAATACATAAAAAATGTAAAATAAAGATATTTTTTTATGACAGTTCCAAATTTAATCACGTTCAGTAGTGTGGTAGCTCAACAGGTAACGCATGACTCTCGTCCACTCAATGTTCAATACTTGCACGCATAGCCACACACTCATATACAATACAAAAAGATAGAGAGAAATTTTCATGAAGGGAACATAACGCCTTTTACTTACGTGACGATTTCTACCAGTTAACTCCTATCGCAAGCCGCGGTACGGAACTTAGTTATAAGTATTCAACGATGAATACTTTCGAGTAAGAAAAAATCGACCTGTTCCATCACTAAATGCCATTACAACCGAAGGGACGAAGGAAGCGGCGGCCATTAAAACGGCACATTTCGCTTTTTTATTGGAACATGATAAGGATGTACACGAGCCTGGGAATGCATTCACACGCAGAGCAATGGAAACTTACTGCGCTGTTTTTCGAGCAATAACGCCTTGAGGGGTTTTATCTTTTTTAATGCCACTCGAGCTCAAAAGTCACATGATCCTTTCATTGTGCTGGGTTTTTAAGCGTATTTACAAAAAGTGCTATATGTTCTCAACAAATATCAAACGATTTCACAATCAAATAAGTAATGACGCACAAATCTATTTTCTTTTTTCCGTTTTGGCATTTAATTCACACTATTTAGAATTAATACTATCATTATTATCTCGGGAATTCCATTCCACTATTCTATTTTATAAAATCTTGTTTTCTAAGGCTAGATCGTCCCAGAAAGTTTATGTGACGTATCAGAATTCATGTACCGTATTATATTTAAACCACTTCACATGTGGACAATAACCAAACTATTATATAATAGCCACTCTCTCCGGTTTTCCACCAGTGTGCTAATGAAGAAAATAAAACCAATTCTTTGCTTTATAGTATGAACATGTAATTAACTAATTGAACGTAAATCTATCAATATTTTAGATCTCCTACCTCCGACACTATTTATTGCTGACTATGAAGTAATAAGAGAACTGAACTTGAACTGAAATGAATAGCATGAAAACTACCTAAGTCACCACCATTTCGCTGACGATCAAGTGCTGTTATCAGAATCAGGTGTACAATTAATGACCCATTACAAGAAACCAGCCAAAAACTCTGCCTAGAAATGAACCGAACAAAAACAAAGGTTATGAAGCATAGATACAAAAATTTCATTCGACAACGAAGTACTTGTTTACACGGAAAAATATATTTATTTGAGAAAATAAATAGGTTACAACAGTAAAAATAATGAGTTAGAAGTAGAATGAAGAAAACAAAACACTATGAAAGAAATCTTCAAAAGTGATGAGCATATGTCTCCTACACCTTACGCTTGTCATACCTGGAAATACAGGTGTACCGTAACTGGAAATATAAAGTATAATATGTGGACGATGGTGGTCTGGAATTGAATCCTCTCTGTGCACCCACCAAAAGTGATTGTAACGTCTAATGTATTTTAAATATAAGTATATACCCAATCGAGTTTCTTGAGATTCTTCTCGATAACTGGGTTGTTTTCTGAACCGGTGGTAGTTTTAATATTCATAAGCGCCTTCTCAGGGCCTAAACTCAAATAATTGTTTATTTATTTTGATTTTGAAAATGATTAAACCATAACTATTAATATATAATTATTTAAAGTTAATTAAAGAACATATTAAGAGAATTTAGCATAGTTAGTAACAGCAGATTAGATGTATAATTTTATTTACATAAAATTGATTAAAAATTTATTCGCTATGAGTAATCTGGAAACCTTATGTGTCTTTATATAAAAATGCTACCTTTATTAGATAAATAAACCATACACAGCCAGCGATATCTTAAGAAGGCAAGAATCCATCGGTCGGGTCGCGTCCGCATAATGGCAGACATTATGGCTCTACGTGATCAATATATCAAAGGAACTATGCCGTTCCACCTCAGGCAAGTATAAGTACTTACGTTTATAGATTCAATATAATATTCCACACAATATAATGTACACAATAGAGTTTTTGACTGAATCTTAGTCTCTCATGTAGTGACTTTTATATTTTATTTATTATCTTGTGTTATATGACTCTATATTCTGTAACATCGGTTAATGTGCATAAAATGAAGTGGATGGGGTATAATACTACGGAGCATGAATTCTGAGATGCCGCAAAAAGTCCACGGGAAGTTCTAATAGGGCGGCCATCTTGTTAAGTCATTGAAATTATCGAAAAACACTCGTAATATTATAACCTACACGAAAATGGTACTAATAATTCGCAAATTAAAATAAAAACGAGCGAGCCTTACAGTAGTCGCATATGATGTGTAACATCTAACATGTTATCCTACTATGAATCGGGTAGGAATACAATTAATTTTTTATCCAATAAATATCCGAAACTTTCAAATCGAGAAAACTTTTTAATCACAATGAAAAATCGACAGCGATAGGAATAAACCTAAAAGTATGAAAAAGGATCCGCACTAAAATATTTATTCGAATAATTCAATATTACTTACTCGCATTTTTTAAGAATGATGAACTTTGTTAAGTATACCCTCACATTTTATACAGATATAACTGGTATACAGGTATACCATGTATATACAGGTATAACTGTAGATGAGTGCACAACTGATTATCTCCATCACCACGCGCGCTCATTGGTCAAATCGAATAGCGCGCTCCCCCCCCCCTCCTTCCTGTAACACATTTCCGTCCCTTTTCCAAAATCACTCCCACAGAAAATATCTAGTAAAAGAGAGGAAAGATGTTACATCTTCTTCTTCTTCTATACATATAATAAAAAAGGAAGTGTCTGTATGTAATATCAAAATAAAAAATTTTTGACTGATTGGGTATGAAAGTATATACGCTTCTGATAACAAAAATGCAATTTTTAAAATTTTTGTCGGTCTGTCTGTTTGTTCCGGATAATCTCCGAAACGGCTGGACCGATTTTAAAGGGAATTTCGCTGGCAGATAGAAAAAATTACAGCGGGTTACTTAGGCTACTTTAAATTAGACTAGCTGTTAACCGCGGCTTGGTCTGCAATGCTATCTTCAAAACGGTTGGACCGATTTCCACGGAATTTTCAATGGCAAATAGCTGACCTTATAAAAAATAGTTTAAGCAATTTTTATTTATACTAGCTGTTAACCGTGGCTTCGCGTGTAACGTTATCTCCAAAATGGTTGGACTGATCTTCACAAAACTTTCACTGGCAGATAGCTGACCTTATAAAAAGTAATTCCAGCAATTTTAGTTTATACTGGCTGTTAACCATGGTTTTGCCCGCAGTGCTATCTCCAAAACGGTTTGACCGATCTTCACGAGACTTTCACTGGCAGATAGCTGATCTTATAAAAAGTAATTTAGGCAATTTTAATTTATACTAGCTGTTAACCGTGGCTTCGCCCGCAGTACTATCTCCAAAACGGTTCGATCGATTTTTACGGGATTTTCACTGGCAGATAGCGGACATTATAAAAAGTCATTTAATCTATAATAATTTAATCTAGCTGCTAACCGTGGCTTCGCCCGCAGTGCTATGTCTAAAATGGTTTGACCAATAATCACGGGACTTTCACTGGCAGATAACTGGCCTTATAGGAAGTAATTTAAGTTATTTTTTTTTAGACTTACTGTTACCCGCGACTTCGACCGCATGAAATTTAGCAAAAGTATGTTGTTCACTGTAAACATGTGCATAAGATGTGCGTTGTACTGGACTCCAAGAATAAATATAATTGAAATTCATATGTCTGTATCTATGTATGTAATTTGAATTATATTATCATTTTGGTCAATTTGGCGGCCATTTTGTTTTATTTACCGCGTTTGCACCTACATAACTCAGTTTTTTTTTCTTGAACTGACTATGCTATTAACTTTACGGCATTTACGGCTTCACCGAACTATTATATATAACTCAGTGATTATAGCAACGTATAAGAATAACACAATTATACTGACAATATGAGCAGGTTATATCTGTATAATAAATAATTTAACACAAATGGTTCGATAATGTATAGTTTAAAATTTTCATTACTTTCTTATATAGTGTTAGTGAGCATCGAGGGTGGTATATAGTAGGTTAAAGTTCCAGGTATGTTGCTGATGATAAATCCCATCCCATTCGATATACTATTCGTATTCATATATCTAATGTACACGTAACATAATACAGTAGATGGCGTGAGTGTCGTAGTTACAAATGTTTTTGAAAAAGCATTTCTGTAATGTACACACCTACTTAGAATTTTACATTTCTTTAATGCATTTAAAAAAAAAACGCGTGCGGAGCCGCGGGGACAACTAGTCTATACATATAATAAGAATGTAAATCAAATGTGTCTGTACTATTTCGATTTTCGTGAAAAAAATCGTTGCAGGAGTCTAGGAACAAGTAATAAAATATATTTCAATAATCTTTAGAAATGTCTGTCTGTTTGTATGAACACGCATCACTGCTAAAGTACTGGGTTTACAATAAAACCGCACTACGAGAATCATAAAGCATATCATCGAGTGTAACTAGGTCTTTGTTTCATTAAAATCGGTGCACTTTATTAAAAGCTATTGTAATTTGAATGACCGAGTTAAATACGAGAGAAAAGTAGATAAATAAACGGACTTAATACATTCAGATTATTCTATTAATCACTGTTTTTTTTACATTAGGTTCCACGTGGACGGAGTCGGCGGGCACAGTTAGTAATAAAATAAAATGGCATCTTTCAATTTTGTCAATACTTTTGAAAATCTCTCTACTGTTTCTATCTTACTTACTTTTTTATACGGATATTGTTAACTACACATTTTCGCTTTTCCGTACGTTTTCTGAAACATTCTCTTCCTTACAAACCTTACCTTGGCAATTACAAACACAACGAAAAAACAACTAGACAAATAGATGCAGCTGTTCTGAATGATGCGTTTATATACATTCGGCAATAGATTTTTTTTTGTATAGATAACTGGCTTCTGCTCGCGACTTTTTACTTTGGGCTAACTAATACGAAGCGGAAGCTCTCAAAAGGAAAAAAAACGATTTTGAAATATTCTTCATTGTTGCTCCGCTCCTAAGTGAGCCTTCCTTGATAAATGAGCTATCTAACACTGAAAGAATTTTTCAAATCGGACCAGTGGGTCCTAAGCTTAGCGTATGCATCCAAACAAACAAGCCCTCCAGCTTTATAATCGTTGTATATATATTTCTTCTGTGCGTGTATATGTCACTGAACTCCTCCTAAACGGCTGGGCTGATTTTAATGACATTTTGTGTGCGTGTTCCAGTGGACCCGAGAATGGTTTAGATTCAGAATTGGACCCAGTAGGTGGCGTTGCGGTTGAATTTTAGATTTTTTTTTAATATCAAGGCAGGACAACGTCCGCCCGGCCCGCTATCATATATAATTTCATATGACAAAGTATGTCGGCAAATAATGTTTTTTTTTTCCTAAAACCTTGTCGATAGACTCTTTTGACAATAATCCAATTTTTTAAGAGAAATATTAACAAAATGTGACGATTACGTAAAAATTTTTTATTAATTTTTTTTTTTTTTTTTTAAATAAAAATTTTTTAAATTTTTTTTTTTTTTTTTTTTTTTTTTTTAAAAAAAAAAAAAAAAAAAAAAAAAAAAAAACCCCCCCTGTTTTTTTTTTTTTTTTTTTTTTCTAATAGCGGTACGCGCTCTCTTTTTTTTCCTCCCCCTAATTCCCTCCTTTTTTCTCCCAAAATATAAAATAAATTTGGTAGGATATTCGAGAAACAGTAACATAGATAATTAATATACGTTTGTTTGCCCTTAGACATTTACGTTACTATCAAATTACTTAGATACTAGCCGACCCGTGCCCACTTCGTTGGGCGGTAATAGGCATTATCAAGCTACAACTTTTCTCTAGAACTCAATCATATATATCTCATAATTAAGGCAGCGTTCGTAAGAAACGTTTTCGTTCGACCATTTTTCTCCGACTCCCCAGATATTACCCCCTACAACCTCACAAACTTTACCTCTTTATAATATTAGTATAGATTATAGTTAATATAATTAGTTAATAGCTTCTGCCCGCGACTTCGTACGCGTGGAATAGTTATATTGGGCTAAGACGCAGCGGAAGCTCTCAAAAGGAAAAAAAGCCCCGATTTTGAAACATTTTTCATCTGTGCTCCGCTCCTATTGGCCTTAGCGTGATGATATATATATATATATACATAACTATTTTCGATGATTGAGCTATATAATACTGAAAGAATTATTCAAATCGGACCAGTAGTTCCTGAGATTACCCCTTACAACGCCACAACGTCACAAACTTTACCTCTTTATAATATTAGTATAGATAAATATGAACAAAACAACTAACTATAAACAATATAAGTTTCTGAGATTCAACCCAAAGTAGATAACTTTACAAATTACCGTAAAAAAACATTTAATGTACCAATTATACTTTGTTATTAATTTACATTAAAAAAATATACTCACTTTTTAAATATGTAACATGAAAAAACTCTTAAACCACGTTGAAAATTATTTTAAAGAGAGCCATGACTTCTTTTCATTGAAAACAAAGCCTCAGGTAGTGTTGGTTAATTTAAAAAAGCCTATATAACGCTAAGCCCACTCAGTGGTACGGGGACGGTGCAATTAATAAAAGTTAATTTGCATTTCAGGTCAAGGGAGAAACATTTTAATTAAATAATTCAGGTTTAAACGACTGCTGTCCGCCAAAACCGTGTATATGCGAAAATCTGAAATTTACTAACATGTATAAATTATATAATACAAACTTAATACATTATTCTACGTCTAATAAGACTCCTAGCTTACGTCGATTAGAAATATACAGAGTGTTTTTTCTTTAATCAAAATCGCTCATAAAACAAAAACGATATAAACTAATTTCACTAAATACCAACATTATTAAACATAATTATTTGATTTTTAATTATTTTGAGGTCGGTCACCTGATGTTAAGAGATCACCACCGTCCAGAGACACTACCAACACCAGTGGAGTCGAAAGTGCGTTGCCAGCCTGTGTTTGGTGAAAAAGGAGGGAGGGGAAGAGGAGAGGGGAGGGGAGGTGGGCCTCCGGCGCTCTCACTGACCGAACGAAACGCAACAACGCAAGCACTGTTACTTCACGTCGATTTTCTATGAGAGGGTGGTACTACCCCGGGCGAGCCGACCCATTCATGCTGAAACCAGTAATAGCTTCAGCGTGGCTCTACCACCTACTAATATATATATGTTACACGAAAACCTTTCCACAAGTAACATTATCTCATTAAAAACCATTAAAACGATCCTGGAGTTGAAACTGAACAGGAAAGAAGTAAATTTATTTATTTTTAAGAAGGTAAAAGTATTTCTCATCTAGAGAGTTGCTAAAATTTATTGCAACTGGAACAATTTGATAATTAACTCAAAGGTCTATTAAAGATTATCTTTAAACCGCTTAAATTCGCAAAAATAATTAGATTGTCTTATATAAATGATCATAAGACAATGACACCACACAATAATAAGCTGATTAATTTTGTTTTCTACGCGTATTCAAAAAAATATTTCCGTTGTCGATGAAAGCAGCCTGAGGAATATAAAAACAAATTACAATGAAGAACTGAACTGTCACCAATGCTATATCAACTCGAAAATATAATAGGTATACTTAATAACTCCCGTTACATAACCGGATGAACGCTGACTGATCCAAAAACCCAAACTACTCACGATTTTTAGCATATATGCAGTCTTCATATTCCGTAAATGTCATCCAATCAATGACATATTATATGGTCATGTAGATTATAGGTATGTAATTTATAGCTACAAAAATATAATTATATAACAATGAAATTATTTCTTTAATTCTGCTATTTAACAAACGATAAATTGAACCTGTTATATTATAAGAGTTGCTGAGCCGGCCACGCGTCGCTGTAACTCAATTATTACTAGTTGAATTATGATAAAGTATTTGGTATTATGGGGTAATAAGTCTGCCTAAAACTGTCGTGGTAAAGAATGGAAAATTATATTTAAATCCGATAAGAAATTCAAAATTAAAACGTGGCGCCATCTATGAGATGTGTATAACAATCGGTCCTAGAGTTTTCTGTCAACAAACTAATTTAAAACGCCATCTGTTCGAGATTAATGAAACTTACAATTAATAACAATGACAATCATTTAATTTGTCATTAAAAAATATTGAGGCGATTAATCGAAATATAAAATATCGTATATCCCAAGTTGGGCCAAATTATACATAAATGCCAACTTTCATGAAGATCGGATGAATAGTTTCGGAGTTCATCGTGGACAAACATCGTGACACTGGATTTGACTTCTCCTCCTCCCCCTCAAATTATTAACCCTCTTCTTTTTTCTTTTTTTTTCTTTTTCTCTCTCTTTTGGTTTTAAATTTTATTTTTTTTGATTGCCTTTTTTTTGAAAAACCCTAATTTCTTTCAAGATATTCTTCTTGTTTTTTTTTTTTAGTTTCTTCTTGACCCCATCCTTTCATTTCTTTCTTCCAAACAGACAGACTTTTCTAAAAATGATTGAAATGTATTTTATTACCTATTCCTAGACGGCTGCAAAAATTTTTTTCACGAAAATCGAAAATGTACCGACACGTTACATTTACATTCTTATTATATGTATAGAAGAAGATAAGCAAATGTGTAAAATATTTCATATCTAATAAATTTCGTTCTATTAAGTACAATGTATGTATTTTTGGGTGCTTATTTTAGTATTTAATTACTAGTTTCTTTTCTAATAGTTTATCTCTTATGCCTTTCAAATTTATTCTCTGACACATAAGCACAGAACAACCTAACCTATTTAGAGCTACACGTAATTTATTTCCGAATATTATTTTCATATGTCACATGCTACGTTACATTTTTAAGTAGGAACAAATTGTAGACACAACGCTCATTTTACATAGACGGTTGTTATGAAATACTACGGGTTCTGGGTTATTCCTCGACGTGACTTGTCCGTTTCTAGGACTCAATGTCTAATGATGACTTACATAAACTAAGTTTCCTGGAAGGAATCGCTTATTTCATAAGTTAACCCAATTTGGACTTGATTCACTTCTCTTATTAATTTAGTATAAAGAAATTAACTTTGCATGTATCAGTATATACACGCGGGGGAAGGGATAATTCTTTCAAAATCAAAGACACTTTATTCAATTTAGGCCCTGCGAAGGCGTTTATGAACGTTAAAGCTACCGCCGGTTCGGAAATCAACCCAGTCATAGAGAAGAACTGACAGGATACTCGGTATGGTTTATCTTTCCATGACTTATATCTTTACAAAATTTTTACATTTACATTCGTTTTTAGTGGATGCACAGAAGGCGTCATTTGCAGACGTTTTGGCTTTGGTTTATATGTCCTAAATTATGTAATAAAGTTTTTATTTTCAATTTATCTTGTATACAAGTAACACACCCATTATTATCATTATTATTTTATATCGTACTTAAAAAAGCTATTAGTCTATTTCGGTTATGCTTATGAATGTTACAGTTACAGTACATACTTTGGTTATAAAAGGCTTGTGGTAACTAAATTAAGAAATATAAGTTTTGAACTCAATATCATCTAAAAATCTTAAAAACACTGGATCATTCGTTATGTTTGATTTTGTCATTGATATCCTCCTGTAATAGAGATTAGTTCAAATTGTCTTTTAAAAATTCAATCAACTGTAGACAGTTGTATTATAATCTCTGGAAATTAAAATATTTCTTTTACCACAAACAATTTTTGCAACGAATATTATAAAATAATTTTGAAATGCAAACTTACCATGTTGCCATGGTAACGGTTCCCATATTAATGGTTACTATAGCAACGGTAACGCGTAACGCATAAGTTTTACTTCCAAAAATATAAAACCTTAAATCAAAAGTGCAAACAAAACTATTTAAGATAAAATAACTGGCAGACAGATGTTAAATTATATGCTTTCAAGAATAGGTGAATAGTTTGTTGACCAAAATATCTGCTTTAATAGATTGCTTAAGGCAGAGTGAGCTCATAAATGATCAGCCGACCTATTTAGAAGGTGCCCTGAATGGTTGACTGGCTTAACTTAATTAGACTTGGCTTATCTTGACTCTCGGTAAAGGCTAGAGTCGCAAATATTTAACGTTTTTTGAATCTATTCAAAGCGTCACACTGACATTTGATGCATTCCAATAATTTTGGGATGAGGTTTGTGACAAAGAATAAAGATAGTAGGCCGTTTTATATCATTTGCGTAAGTAGTTAGGAAGCTTCCAAACGGTATTTCGCAAATTGACCAACGTGAAGTAAATACACACGTCTACGAAACCACTGCAATCGCCAATAGGCACAGGCGGTTATGTTCACTCCCGCTCACTCGTCGCGACCAGCCTCAGAGCAACACCAGCCTATATCCAATCCTCCGGAAATGTGGGTTCTAGCACACTGCTTATACAATACACTGACACAACCACTCATATTTTACAACATTCACGATATTATATTTCATACTTGTACACTATCGCAGTTAGTATAGTCCGCGTCAAAATTTGTAACCGCTCTGAAGTAGATGAGCAGAACACAAATTTAGGTATCAAAGGGACGCAGATAAAGAGAAAGGGGAGCAGGCTCGCCCGCGCCTATTGCACCCAATTTGACACATGTCTCCTATCATTACTAGTTACAGTACAGTCGCAATCAGAATAGTTTTATTGTTGTTAATTACGTGTTATTATTATTTTCGTTCTTTTCTTTTTCTAGTTTATATTTGTTATTTTTAGAAGACGCATCCAGTTCGAAAAGTGATACTTCTATGAAGGGCGTTGTTTATTACAAATTATTTATTTAATATGAATGTATTTTATTTACACATACGAGTACATATGCTTCAAGATATATGCCACAGGTAGAAACAAATACTGCATAAGGGGGATCGTTCAGTTAAAGTACGCGATCACCCAAAACTCACCAATAAATGTTATTTCGGATTTAATCATAACTGATAAATACATGATGTGGCGAACTGTTAATATTCTAGCGTTGTCTATTATTCTATTGTTCGGCTACTATTGCCCATTTCTAGTTTTTACTGTTGTTTTATTAACTCAGTAATTATTGAATTTTTATTATCTGTTCATTTTTATTTCTAATCTTTTTTTCTAAATTCTAAATATATAATATCCAAACAAAGATTAATTAATGTCAATGTTATATTTTGAATTTGTTTTGTATTCACTTCTTGACTGTACTATGCGCAAAACCGTATTCAAAGCTATATTCAGAGCGGCCAAAACATTTGACTCCGACTATACTTAAGTTTTTCTAAATACCTTCTCTGTCCCTAGTCAGGCTTAACGAAGATATGAGGTCTATATATATACATATATTGATTATTTACATTGAATATATAGCAAACTACCAGCTGAAACTGTCAAAGCCCTTCAGGTAAATAGCGCTAGTTAGTTTGTAAAAAAAAGAAGGGAACCAATGACAAAAAAATTGCTTCATTCAAAAACCAAACCTTCTTCTTAGCAACATCGTTCTTAAACATTTGATATAATTATAAACAAACGTTGTCGTATAACCCGATATAAAAATTGTATCCATCACTAATAGATTGATTTCAGTTTACCCTGCAAGTGGCAAAGCGTAATGATACCTCAACAAGCCATATTAATATTTTTGTCGACCCCGCAAATAACAACTCTGCAATTTTGGAAATATTACGCCATTACTATGATAATTTTATATATAGACAGATTAGTTCACAAGTAATCTAAAACACATTAACTATCGTTTAATCCCAGCTTATCGAAAGGTCATTTCTTAAGATTGACACACATATAAATAACAGAATGTACACTCCAAAGAGTTATAGTTGAAGTTCCCGTTATATCTGTTCGATTTTTATATGATGCGAACAGCAAACTCGGATATATGACACGAATCCTAACTAACTTTGTAAGTGCGATTATGAGTTTTTGCTATGCTTTTCCACCTCAACTACTGAACTGATCATTATGAAATTTAACATACACGTTGTGAGGGGTACAGAAAAAGTAATAGGTTATAAAACGAAACAAACAATGATATTTAGGTCTTTCTCGTGAAATAATATATGTTATATATAAAAAAAATCCCCCCTTTATCTTTCCAATCTTGAACCTAGTGTAAGTGAAATATGGAGATTTTTTCCTCCCCGTAGGGACTAAAGAATGTTTTTAAATTCCCCCCCCCAGGGGGGTGGGGGGGGGTATTCAGGGCGGGACAACGTCAGCCGGGCCCGCTAGTGTTTAATAAATTAAATTCACACACTAATAACAAGGTACTATCTTTTATTGTGTTCGGCTGCCATTACATTAATTACGTTCCAAAATCTTGGTACAATAAATGTATAAACATCACCAAAGGCTTTAGGAGTAATTTAAAAGCCTTTATTCAATGAACTTAATCCCTCGGCTGATATTTTAAGATCCAGATCTCAAAATGGCGGATATTTGATATATGTATTTTTTTACGACATTAATACTTTGCGAATAATAATCCACCGGTACGAAATTTTATAATACAGTTTATATAAAAATTATAATGTTATATTACATTATTTGTTATTGTTCGAGTTTTTAATAAATCCGGTTTTTTTTAAACTTTGCTGTCAACAGTCTGTTGACCTGTGCCTCATAAGGTCTCGTTTGTATGGAGCTTAAGCCTATATACGGTGTTATTACAAAAAAGTTAAATACGTATTGAATACTTGCTTTAAAAAGGTTTCGATTTAAATGCACCGCGGTTGCCCGAGGTAAGTCGCGTTATCCTTTTTTGCAAGTCTAACCAAACGTAACCAAAGCGAGACAAAAGAGCAAGATGGCGAACATTCAGCGACCGCGGTGCATTTAATACGAAAAATTTTTAAAGCAAGTATTAAAGTGAAACTTTTATAACATCGTCTCAAACTTTTTCGTCTGTGTGTTGCATGTCGCGTGATGGTCAGCCGTGGAGTAGGGATAAAGTGAAAGGCGCTCGTCAGAGCAGCCAGGCCCAATATGGCGGCGCCTATAGTTCGCAGCAGCTGACCGTGTAGTGTATTGACTATTATTAGTTAAATGTCTATAGTGTGAAAAAAAGTTTCACTTTTACCGTGGTTTCATAAAACCACACAATCTTTTTTTTAACTTTTTTGTAATAACGCCGATATGGTTTTGGATAGTCCAGTGTTTAAAAATAATTACAATTTAGTGAACCATCTACAATGTATGAGTTGTGGTAAATCCCAAGTTATTAAGGTCACATAATCATTCGACTTTCGTTCACCTCATAAACTAAAGGTTGGATATTTGGTAATAAACGCATACTTTATCAAATATAGTGATATTTAAAGGATTTTCTTTAGATTAGAACTTTGATAATATTCCTCTATCACACTGCAAATATTATTAGATGAAAGGTTACGTGATGAACGTAAAATTACGTCATTAGGAGTCTATGGGCTGTTCGCGTGACCAGTTTTTCAATTATAGAGATCGTTGGATATACCTCCTATGAGTTTAACTTCGTACCACTTTATAATCTTAGATTGTATAGCAAAATCGCGTCGCTCTCTTGTTAGAAATATCTGGAGAATATTAATTGGTGATATTTAACAATGAATAATTAATGTTGTTATTATTTTCCACTTACGCATAATAATCAAAGTGTAATAAAATGCCACCAATATATCAAATTTGCAATTTTACAAATAAAAATTATAAACCAAACTGGTATTTCACAATAAAAACGCTTTATTTATATATAGTTTTAATAGTTTCGTTTCAATAATGTATAATATGAAAACAGAGAAATTCCCTAAATTAATTCAAGGGCATGAATAATTGGCAACACTAATTTCAGCAAAAATATTAGGTTAGTATAGAAAACTATAGACGTAAAATTTTGTCCATACCATCTCGTGGATTATGAAATAAATCATAAAGGAATTTTAAAAGACTGAATATCTTTTAATAGATGTAATATCCGTAAAATTTATAACCATCGGGTCTGTCGAATCTCTTTCCGTCATTACATTTCGTTCCCTTTTAATGTAATATCCTGTGTTATCGCATTAAGATTGAGTGCGAAGGGTCTCCCTGTATAATTAACGGAGATTTCTTCCCGACCTTTCTTGACCTCTTCATTTCTGAAAGCTCGTTAGAATCTCTTCAAAATAATATTGCCAGGTATTTCAACGAATGGCGACATTTTTCATTAATATCATACATCTTCTGTATTTGGGTCATATATTCGGATATTCCTATATTCGGAGTGGTCAAAAAGTTTAGCGAGCACTTTAAATATTGTTGGCGACGCACACGATGAGTAGCTTATACATAGTTTTATACATAGATTTCGTGATATTTTATAGGGAGCATAGATATAGATTTATCGACATTTAATATAGACTTTGTTAGATTTAATTCATACGACTATAATAGAATAGATATATAAATTGGATATAGAATTGTAGGTATGTTATGTGTGTATTGAGTTATTGAACATGGAATAATAGATGTGATATTTATAGTAATAGGGATTGAATTACGGATATGTAGAAGCATGTGTAGAATTATTGAATATAGAATGATGTATGTACTGATTTATAGAATAAGTGAAGTATAGGTAGAATCATGTAGATTAATAGAGAAATAGGGACTTATGCATGCATATAATTACTGAATTATGGATTATATAGAATTGTGTGCTAGTAATAATAGTAATAGGGTGACTTATAGATTACATTTGCATTAAGTAGGGAATTACATGATAGATGAGATTAAAATTATGCCGTATGGAATATATAGCGTGTGTGCATGGAAACATTCGTAGAGAGAATATGATAGAGTTACACACGTTATATACTATTGAAGTATACGTTACATAGCAAGAATTATACGATCATATAGAACGGCAAATATGAAAGATTGTATAATTTAATATAGACAAACGTAATGGTTATAGAGGTGCATAAAATATTAGAACGGTTCCTCATAACGGACATCTTCGATCTCAGGGTTTTTAGTAATTTTATGAACAATGACGCCAGCCATATACCAGCTTTCCTTTGTAATAAATTCAAATTCCTAGAGACTAGGCGGTGGATTTTGCCTTTGAATAAAGCAAAATAATATATTTTCTGTTAAATGGTTATTGCACAAGCAATATACTTTAATAGGGTCCACCGAATAATATTTGTTATGACGTTACGGTACCCGAAGGAGCCCAATAAAATAATATATTTTATTTTATGGTAATTGTACATACAATAGTTGAAAGTTGCAAGTCGAACGGGACTTTATGGCTTTACAGTAATTTCTCACGCAACGGCGTTATAAACAGAAATTTCTAATTTTATTATGTATCGTTTTAAAATAAAATATGAATGGAATTAATATTATAACAAAGAATATATATATACATATATATATATACATATATATATATATATACATAACTGGCGAACATAACGTAACGATATGTAATATTGAATATCAAGTGAATGTGAATATGAATACATATAGAGATTATGTCACCCTATACAGATACATGTAAATAACACACTGAAAATAGATTTACATACGAATATAAGTTAAGGTTTATGTAATAAGATTATTATAGAGTTATATAGAATTATAGAATAGAATATAGAGTTTAGTGCAAAACGGCGTTTAATATAGAGACAACTTTATTCATATGTAAGATAGATATAAGATGTAAATTTTAGAGTATAGATTGCATGCAAATAGATGATAAGAAATTGATATTATAGATATTTTATATGTAAAAATATGATAAATAAATAGGAACGCGATATCCCAGCCAACGAATAGAGCCACGACGTCTAACGGGATACCGTTAGTCGCCGCGATAGTCGCCGGCCCGATTTTGCTTATAAGCACGGTCCGCGAGGTACTACAGCGTAGTTTGCTTGCACACGTCATCGCAATAACATCGAGTAGTTTGCTTGTACATCTCATTGAGTAACATGGTAGTCTGATTCAACAAGTCATCGCAATAACATCGAGTAGTTTGCTTGCACAAGTCATCGAAATAACATCGAGTAGTTTGCTTGCACAAGTCATCGCAATAACATCGAGGTAGTTTGCTTGCACATCTCATTGAGTAGCAACGTAGTCTGATTGTACATCTCATTGAGATAACATTGAATAGTAACATCGAGAAGTCTACATCGTCAGTAGTAGTGCTCTGTTGGCTCGGGGACGCGGTCATTATACGAGAACCACGGTGTTTTCTTGCGACCACCCCGACCTCCGCTTCAAAATCTACCACCTTCATCGGCTGGCTCGTGCATCACATTGCACATCATCGAGGCCCCTTCAAGACATCACCGGCATCCGACTGTCGTCACCGAGGCGGGCTACCGGCGCTCTCGCTACCACCTTCAAGAGTACTACGCCCGCCCACCGCCGGGGAACGTCACCTCGCCACACCTCACCTCATTTCCACCTGACCCCGCCTAACCGCGGGCCGGTGACGTACGAGGGCGAGAGGTGTCGCCATATTGACAGGCGGCGGCCCCAGCAAATATATTCGTTAGACACTTAAATTTACTTCATGGAACACAGCTGCCACCGTATGACAGTATTCGAACCTTCTTGTTACACTATTAAAATCACAAAGAAGTTGCCAGAGATTTGGCGGGATCTTGACATGCCATCTAGTGGTCTTTATATTTTATCCATAACCTTGTATTATTTGGCTCTATATTGTGTAATGTTGTTGCTGCTTTACGTAATATAGTTTGGTTATTGTGCATAAGTGAAGTGGATCGGAAATAATACCACGGAGCATGGATTCTGACTTGCCACAAAAATTCCCAGGAAAGTTCTAACAAGATGGCCAACATCTTGTTAGTTCATTGAAATTATATTAAGAAACTTGTAATATCGATACTCACTTGACAATGGCAGTAATAGTCTACAAAAAGACTGGTTGCCAAAAATAAAATAGAAGAAGAAGTTACCAACATGCGTATTAATACGAATTAATGCGTATTAATAGTAATTCATACGAATTTAGTTTGGTTCATATGAATCCTATCTTATCAATTATATCATGCCAACCATACCATCATATCTTATTTATACATGCAAATATAAATTAAGTACACGTTATTCCTAACCAGCTTAATCGGATTTGATGAGACTTTTACTGGAACATAGAGAATTAATTATAATTAGTGGTGGTAGAGCCACGCTGAAACTATTACTGGTTTCAGCATGAATGGGTCGGCTCGCCCGGGGTAGTACCACCCTCTCATAGAAAACCGACGTGAAGTAACAGTGCTTGCATTGTTGCGTTTCGTTCGGTCAGTGAGAGTGCCGGAGACCCACCTCCCCTCCCCTCTCCTCTCTCCTCTCCCTCTCCCTCCCTTAACCCTTCCCCCCAAAGGGTGGTAACGCACTTGCGACTCCTCTGGTGTTGTTAGTGTCCATGGACGGTGGTGATCACTTAACATCAGGTGACCCACCTGTTCGTTTGCCACCTATGACATAAAAAAAAAAAAAAAAAGTCAAAGTATTATATAGGTTTGCTATCTCTATAGAAGCTAAATAGTAATGTGAAAAATATAATAAAAAAAACAGTGCGTGTATCAATGTGCACACGCAAGGAAGTGAAACTTCTGTGGCTTATATGTATTAAATTATATATTTATGGAAATGCTTACAAACTATATACTATACGAAGTCACATAGTATAAATATTTAATAAAACATTTACTCATTTTAGTTTACTACTAAACACACACATACTCTTATACATACTTACAAATATAAACAAGTACGTACCATACATTCAACGCGAAACACGCAGCGCAATTTTTTCCCTAACATGCCGTAAGAAGTTTAAAAAGAAACAAAGACAACCCACAATTAAATGTTAAAATGTAGTTTCTCTGTAAAAAAAAGCAAAATGGCGCTTGTAACAAATAAATGTGTCAAGAATATTCTAAATCCGAATAACATGATTTTGATATTATCTTAAGTAATACCCACGCTGTATATATACTCTTTGTTTTAATTCGAACAAAAACAGTTTCTACCGTTTACCGCCGTTTTCCTCCTTTAGGGCAGCGGGAGGAGAGGCAATTTTCATGGTAATTAGCCGCGGCCCCTCCGAGACGAGAGTGTCACCTGCAAGGGCTCGGGAAAATGGATTTTTATGAACATACGTTTTTGCTTTACATAATTTATTTATTATTATCTGGCATCCTCTATACATATAATAAGAATGTAAATCTAACGTGTTTGTACTTTTGTTTTGTAAAAAAAATGATGCACGTGTCTTGGAATAAGTAATAGAATACATGTCAATCATTTTTAGAAATGCCTGTCTATCTGTTGTTTGAACAGGCATCGCTACTAAAGTACTGCGTTCACGATAAAAGCTTACATTAGAAAGCATATCCTCGAGTAACATTTAGTTTTGTTTTCATTGTAATCGGTTTATTTTAATTTTAATGACGACTCGACTTAAGTACGGGAGAAAAGTAGATAAGTAAATGGACTTAATTCATTCAGATGATTTTATTAGATACTATTTTTTACATTAGGTTCCACGCGGACAGTGACGTGGGCACAGCTAGTATATAATATTTTTAAAATAATTTTTTTTAATGCTAAAATGCTCGGTCAACGACTCGAAGAGCTATCGATTCAAATTTTAGATTGAGTGTGAACTATCAACGATATAAAATGTCTAAAGGTTATTATATGGTGTATCAATATGTGAACGATGGTGACGTCTACATATGACGCCCCTCTCTGTAACGAATGTAACTTGTAAAAATATATATAATGAAAAGATAAACCAGATCGAGTTTCTTGCCGGTTCTACTCGATGACTGGGCTTTCCAATCCGGTGGTAATTTTGACATGCATAACCACTTACTCAAGTCCTAAATTTAATAAAGTATTTTTGATTGTGTTTGAGCAATCACAAATCCCCATTGAAACTAACATTCTCAAGTCTATAATTAAATTGATGCTTGGATAGTATTAAGAGCTTTGCTGGTTGCTACTATAGACGTAATATATAATAATGAAAATACATTTGGCTAGCGTGATGATTATTCTCATACCTTCCATCGGGAAAAGATATATTATATATATATATATATATATATATATATATATATATTATACTAGCGGGCCCGGCAGACGTTGTCCCGCACTGATTATAAAAAAATCCTTGATAAATTATATACCAAAACCTTCGTCATGTATCACTTTATCCACTGGTGAAAACCGCTTGAAAATCCGTTCAGTAGTTTTTGAGTTTATCGCGAATAGACAGACAAACAGACGTGGTAGGGGACTTTGTTTTATACTATGTAATGATATATATTATATATATAAGATATAGGTCCTGCAGTGGGTCTTGTACAAGCTGATATGATTATGATTAGAAAAATGATAATGAACAAGTAAAATAAATGTTAATTTACAAAGATTTCATAACAAAACTAACTATTAAAGAAACGATACAATACACTGGTTTATAAATTTGCAACTAAGCTATAAATATCGTTGAATCACCTCAATATTTAATGCCTACAATGAATATAGAATAATCTCTGGTCGGCGTAATTTACTATTTGATGTTCTCCTTTTTCATTGTACAACCCATACAAAACAGAATGATGATCACCAAGAATTTCTCAGTATATTTACACTCGCCGCTATCATGCCGTCCCGCAAGCCTCTCAGCGATATACAATGTGTCAAAGTCACTATATCCGATTTATTACCTTGCTTATTGTAGTTGTAACCCATACGACTGTAAAGTCACCTTGATTACCGATTATAAACTACTAGCGGGCCCGGCAGACGTTGTCCCGCACTGATTATAAAAAAATCCTTGATAAATTATATACCAAAACCTTCGTCATGTATCACTTTATCCACTGGTGAAAGCCGCATAAAATTCCGTTCAGTAGTTTTAGAGTTTATCGCGAGCAGACAGACAGACAGACGCGATAGGGAACTTTGTTTTATACTATGTAATGATGTAATGTAATACCGGTATACGACGCGCCTAAACCTGTCACTATACAGCGTATTACCCTTGGTATATTTATCACTATATTATAAAACAAAGTCCTCTGCTACGTTTGTCTGTGTGTTCTCGATAAACTCAAACAAATAAAGTGATTCACGAGCAAGGTATATAATTTGTCTAGGTTTTTTTTTTATTATCAGGGGGGACAGCGTTCGCCGGACCTAAGACACCTGCAATATTTTTTTTCACAAAAATCTAAAAAGTACAGACACGTTAGATTTACATTCTTATAATGTATAGATATAGATTAATTACATTGTAAAGGTCAAAACCAGTGACTCACCAATAATATAGAAACAATATATAAACGAATCCTAAATAAATATAAAGGAACCCAAGAAAAATACATAACTATATATACACATTCAAATAGGAATGTCCTAAATTCACCAACATAAAATTCTACGCTTGAAAACGTCACGCATGACGGCGCACATCAACATACACGCTCGTACGTGTCGACATACCTACATTATGTATATATAATTGTAAAACGTACATGTAACATGTACCAGCTAGGGTTGCCAAATATGGGACAGTTTTGTAAGTATAACCTTCTCAATGAGACCGACATCTTTAAAATTTTGTTGTTTAGTCGACCGAAATCAATCGAATATCCTTATTAAAATTATAATTAAGAAAGTGGGTTTGTTTGTTTGTTACGCTTTCCCATTTTGATTCTTCAACTATCACCACGAAATTTTCCTAACACGCTTTAATAGGCACAGAAAAGGACATAAATACCTTTTATCCAGAAAAAAAATGTTGTGTTTCCTTAGATCGAATCTTCATTTATGCGAGCAAAGTCACGACTAGAAGCTAGTTAATAATAAAAGCGAATGTATTTTTTTTTTATTCGTAAAACAAACAGTGATTTATTACAGATATTCAAACTAAATAGACTCTATACACCAGTTATATGTTTTCGCATATAAGATTCTAGAAAATAACTAGTTCCTTGGAAAAAAAATCAATAAGTGATACAAACTTAAATGAATATAATTATTAAGATTCTAAGAACAAAAACTAGGGCAAATCGACCCATTACTAATGACGAGAACTATCTAAAGAATGCCTAAGTTTGAGAATCATTAAACCATGCATTCGACATAGCATTTTTAAAGTGTTGCGTTGTAGATGTGTATGCAGTAATATAACTCTGTATATATTTAGAGATTTTGAGAGAGTTGTGTACGGTTCAACGATCCATATGCGAATGCCCTATACCAGCCGTCCGCCATCTTTAAAAGCTCCCAATCAGTAGATAGTCAATCTATACTAATAATATAAAGAGGTAAAGTTTGTGACGTTGTTTGTGACGTTGTGGCGTTGTAAGGGGTAATCTCAGGAACTACTAGTCCGATTTGAATAATTCTTTCAGTGTTATATAGCTCATTCATCGAGAATGGTTATAGGCTATATATTATCACGCTAAGGCTAATAGGAGCGGAGCACAGATGAAAAATGTTTCAAAATCGAGATGTTTTTTTTTTGAGAGCTTCTGCTGTGTGTCAGCGTTAGCCCAGAGTAGTAGCTATTACTACGCGGACGAAGTTGCGGGCAGGGGCTATAATCTATATACTAATATTTTAAAGAGGTAAAGTTAGTGAGTTTGTGACATTGTAGGGATAATCTCAAAAACTACAGAACCGATTTTGAAAATTCTTTTACCAATATAAAGCCACGTTATTTATGAGTGTCATAGGCTACATATCATCACGCTAAGACCAATAGGAACGGAGCAACAATGAAAAATGTTTTAAAATCGGGGTATTTTTTCTTTTTGAGAGCTTCCGCTGCGTCTTAGCCCAAAATAACTATTCCACGCGTGCGAAGTCGCGGGCAGAAGCTATTAACTAACTATATTATCTATAATCTATACTAATATTGTAAAGAGGTAAAGTTTGTGAGGTTGTAAGGGGTAATATCTGGGGAGTCGGAGAAAAATGGTCGAACGAAAACGTTTCTTACGAACGCTGCCTTAATTATGAGATATATATGATTGAGTTCTAGAGAAAAGTTGTAGCTTGATAATGCCTATTACCGCCCAACGAAGTCGGCTAGTTGCAAATAAATGCTCAGTCATTAATATAATCATTGGGTAAATAGTACGATCGCGTGGTCAATAATATAGTTTCAATAACCACACAGATAATAATTTAAAAGTTTACAAATAGGAAATTGAGATAACAAATTACTTTCATATTTTTATTCAACAAAGAAATTCGTAATAGTTATATTTCTTAACACCAAATTAAGAAATAAATCGAGTGTGACTTCACACACGGTAGAAGTGAAACTTAGTATTCTAAATAATTTTTAAGAGAATGATATGAATACACTATGGCGGTGGTGAATATTAGTTTTTGGCATTATTTTGTAATATTTTAATATATACTAGCGGGCCCGGCAGACGCTGTCCCGCCCTGACTATAAAAAAAACCTTGACAAATTATACACTAAAACCTTCCCCATGAATCACTGTATCCACTGGTGAAAACCGCATGAAAATCCGTTCAGTAGTTTTTGAGTTTATCGCGAACAGACAGATAGATAGACGCGGTGGGGGACTTTGATTTATACTATTATTTATAATGATTAACAATTTTAATAACACACTACGATCCTACAGAAAATAACGTGCTATAGATTTCGACATTTCTCTCTCTCTTTCTCTGTATATATTTCGAGTACTTTAAGTATATACTACCTCATTCTCTCACAGCCTAAAGCTATATATAAATTTATAGCGATCTCTTTTTCGTTTCATAAAATTCAATTCATACCGTGCCAAAGGAATTTTGTCTTTAAAAACAATAGCGTAGGATCTATTTTCTTCCCAAATTACATTAGAGATATAATATTTTGGCAACCATACATAGCTCCAACTGAAAACAAGCGCTAAGCACCCGCGTTATATTTCATTCATTCAGCATACACGAGATTATGACCCATAGTTTTGTTTGTTTACATACTATATTTTTGAAGTGACGCTTATGTGAGGGCTTTAAAATTGTAATCCACAAACTTTTCGGATGACAAAAATCGGTGGAGGTAAACACTGTGTCTGGTAGAGTGTTGAAAGCACCGGTTCTCGTCCGACTACCAAAGTTCAGCAACGTCGGGCGTGGTTAGCACTTGGATGGGTGACCGTCTGCGAACACTTCGTAACGTTGGCTTTTTGTTTTTTTTTTTTAACGTTTTCCTATAATACAGAAGTTTCACTTCTTCGTGTGTTTTTACGACACACACTGTTTTTTTTACAACCGCTTAAAATAAATGTATAGCAAAATAATAAGCAATATCGTACATTTAACAGCCCTATATATAATGGTCATACAATTTTAACACAAATTAAGCAGTCCGCTACTTACAGAAATATCATAAGGTAGTAAGATAACATCGATTTAAATCACTACGCACTATAAAACAAAGCCCTCTGCCACGTCTGTCTGTTCGCAATAAATTCAAAAACTATTAAACCGATTTTCACGCGGTTTTTGCCAGAAGATAAAGTGATTCACGAGAAAGGTCTAGGTATATAATTTGTCAAGGTTTTTTGGATTATCAGGCCGTGACAACATCCGCCGGGCCTGCTAGTACATATATAGTTTAATGTTATGACAATTATTTCACGAGAAAAGTTTATAAATAAATAAAAAAATACATATAGTCATGTACCTTTTTTATACTTTTATATGTATTAGCCTTTCGACCACAAGCTCGTCTGATCTTAAAAGACCATGTGGCCCAAGATGGTACACATGTTAAACGTAGAGGAGCTAACTCACATCTGCAGTTGCCGGAACATACCAACAATTGCTTTACGACAGATTTTCAACATGAGAGTAATAGCTAGCCAGGCGGACTTAGAAAAGGCCCTAGCGGTGATATGGCTTCATCACGATATTTTACTTCACCGAACACTTCAATTCAGTTGCTAGGATTTGAACCTACGTCTATACGTGTACGTCCTAACACGTTATCAATTAAGCCATTATAGTTTCCTCATCGCTCCTTAAAGAGTCTTGTTATGCGATTTATTTATGAGGTAAGGCTGCCTATTCCTTCGCATCGCTCGTCTTTCCATCTGTTATATTTTTCCATAGAAATCAACATCAAAACTTTATTCAATTTAGGCCCTAAGAAGGCGCTTATGGACGTCCAAGATACCACCGATTCGAAAAACCTGTCAACGAGAAGAAACGGCAAGAAACTCGATCTGATTTATCTTTTTAACTATTTGTATTTGATACACGTTATAGACGTTACAATCGTTTTTAGTGAATGCACAGAGAGAGGTTTCAATTCCAGACATCACAACCATTAACATATCGATACACCTTATAATAGCCTTTTGATTCCAAAACCTACTTGACATGGCGCTTAAACTTCCTCTCCGACAAATCGGTAACACGCTTTGGGACTTTGTTGTAAAACCTAACACTATTACCTAAAACACTGTTACTGGTTTTACTAAGTCTGAAACATGGGACGACCACTTTGTCACAGTTTCTAGTATTTAAAGTTCCCTTACTATTTACACGACTCCATCATCGTTGTTAATTAGGTTTATAACATGAATTTTTTTTAATGTCAATGCAGGCAAACGAACAGGTGTGTCACCTGATGTTAAGTGATCACCACCGTCCATAGACACTAACAAAACCAGAGGAGTCGAAAGTGCGTTGCCAGCCTGTGTTTGGGGGAAAAGGAGGGAGGTAGGAGAGGAGAGGGGAGGTGGGCCTCCGGCGCTCTCACTGACCTAACGAAACGCAACAATGCAAGCACTGTTACTTCACGTCGGTTTTCTATGAGAGGGTGGTACTACCCCGGGCGCGCCGATCCATTCGTGCTGAAAACAATAATAATAGCTTCAGCGTGGCTCTACCACCTACTAGATGATGATATAAAAATAAATACGCATCGAAACATTATTATTTACGTTCACATAAGACGTATGTGAAAGCGACTAGGCCTCTCTCACTCCGCCGCGGCACTAAATTTTACGATCCTCTCTAAAACAATCATTAATACGAACTTTATTGCAAGGAACGTCACGGCTGTATTCTGTTACAATAACCTTAGAATGCCCGAAGTTTCTTGGATGGCAGAAACTGTGAAAGACGACGCTCCACTATGCTTCATTTACTTGTATTTCGAACCAAAGTTTTTAGATTCGCACAAAAATCAAAGTTAGTAGATTCCCTGTTCAGTTATAGGCTAACATTTGTACCATAATGTTACACGCTATTAAGAGACAAATTGCTCGAATTTACAGGAGATTTAGAAAAGCCAACTTCACACCTTAACTACTTAACCGACCATCGTGAAATTTTGAGGTACAACGCACTGGTCCCGAGTAATAGGTCAATTCTACATTAGCGCGAGCGAAACCGCGTGCAAAAAAAGTAAGCTATAGAATAAAAATAAAAATTTTCAAATATGATTATACGATCTAGAGCATTTGTTCCCAAAGTGGTCCAGGTGGATCCCCAGAGGTCCACGGGAGACTCGACGGGGGTCTACGTTGGCGTGACAAAAGAATAGGGGTTCACAATTCGTAAGCGGTGGTCCACGTAAATTGATCTGCTTTCGATAGTGAAGAACTAAAATGTTGGCTCGAGTTCACTTACTTGTGGTGTGTCCGCTTGCAATTTTGCATGAACTTGTGTGACGTTTACTTATATGACTTAAATTGACTGACATGAACGCAAATTTCGATATTTAGATTTAATCTTCACATTTTTTGTCGAATTTTGGGAATATGGTAGAAGTGGTAGGTGGTACAAACAAACCCTCCAGCTGTATAATATTAGATAATTTATTTTAACATTCACGTTGAAATGTTTTGTTATTGTTACTTATCTTATTTTATTTATTTAACTTTAATTTTGATAACCAATCTTCTAGGTTATTACTACCATTGTCGAGATGGTTATAACATCACAAGTAACTTGTGATAATTTTCATGCTCTCACAAGACGATGGCTCCCTTGTTAGAACTTTCCAGTGAGTATTTGTGGCATCTCAGAATTCATGTCCCATGGTATTATTTTCCATCCACTTCACTTATGCACAATAACCAAACTATATATTACGTAAAATGCCACCAATATTACAAAATATAGAGTCAAATAACACAAGATCACTACATATTATCAAACAAAGTCCTCTGCCACGTCTCTCTGTCTGTCTGTTCGCGATTAACTCGAAAACGACTGAACGGATTTTTAGGCAGTTTTCACCAGTAAATAAAGTGATTCATGATAAGGTTTTTTTATCAGGGCAACAGAACGCTCGCGGGGTTTGCTAGCTATAAATAAAATATAAATTACTACATGACAGACTAAGTTACCGCCAGAAGCTCCCTATTATTTATTTGTTTTACATCATTACACAGAGAACAATATTAGATTAATACCAAAATAAGAAATAAAACCGTTGTATATATAATTCTTGTACGCGAATACGTCAATATAGCAGATCAGGCGCAGTCAAATTTTATTAGCTTTCACTTTTAATGTCGCCGGGGCTTACGGTTTTATCGTTCAATTATAGAATCGAGACGTTTTGTTTACTTACGGTTGTTTTTAAAGCCGCGATACGGAGAAAAAAGGTTTTATTTTAGCGGTAAATTGAATTTCTGTACCTTAATACAAGCCGGTTTATTTGATTGCGGTGGAGCGGCGTTGCGTGGCGTTTTTTTTGTTTCTGGCGAATTGTTTATCAATTCTCTTGTATCCTTTGTTTCACTTTGTATACGAATAATAATATTTTAGAGATTATTCTATTTATTTTTCATCTAGCTCAGATGTTAAATTGATTAAAAGAATATCGTATTTTTATTTGTACCACAAACGGGTATGTGTCGCCGTGGTTTATTTAAAGCAACCGTTTTTTTATTGGAGTTATACTTCTTTTAGCGCGTTAGGGAAAAATGAGAGTACATTTTTATGATGTGCGCGCACACCGCCACGGAAAACCGACACCCTCAAGTTATTATGATGCGCGCGCACACCGTCACGAAAAACCGACACCCTTTCTTTTCTTTTTCTTTCTTTGTAGTTGTTGTTTGTATTTCTTTGTATTAAAACTTTCAATGTATTAAATACCTTTTTTCTATTGTTAGTGTCGTTTTTTCTACAAGCGTAGAATAAGGCGAAAGACTAAATTTTTGAAAAGATTTTTATCTTGTTGCGCTAAAGAAGTATAACTTCTAACGCGTGTACATAGGTACACACACACTTTTTATATTAATTTTGGCAACCAATCTCCTAGTAATATCACAAGTTTTTGGCGATCATTTCAATGAACTAACAAAATGGTGGCCGTCTTGTTAGAACTTTCCAGAGAGTTTTTGTGGCTAGTCAGAATGCATGCTCCGTGATATTATTTCCTATCCACTTCACTTGTACACAATAACCAAACTATATTACGTGGAACGCTAGCAATATTATGAAATACAAAGTCAAACAACACAAGATTATTAATGAAATATAAAATCCACTACATTACATTGCAAGATCACTCCAAAAGCTTTTTTAATACTTTATACATTTTGGAGCTTGACCACAATCTCAACACGTTAAGCCTAGAGGAGGCTGACTCTTAAGTGCAGTTGTCTGAACATCGTCTTTATCTTTTCATGATACATAGTTTTATAAACATAAATAGTTACTTTGTTTTTGTCGGATGCACAGAGAGCGTATCGTTTCCAGACATCACCATCGTTCACAGATTGACCCACTTTATAGCCTTTAGACATTTCCATTCCATCTTCTCCTTTCCACTATAGAACTACACGGGCGGGTACGCGTCTCCACAGTTTCACAGTAGCAACCATCCCGGCAAGAACGAAGAAGTTCGAAAGCTCCTATTTTTGTCGTACTGTGAAGATGTGGAATCGTCTCCCAGCCAGTGTGTTCCCTTCCTCTTATGACATGGGGTCCTTCAAACGAGGCGTGAAGAAGCACTTTTGCAGGTCGGCATGATAACGATGACTGCCATTGCTATTTAACATTGACAGTCGCCGCTGTTTATAGACTGTACTGTACTTTCCATCAGGTACAGTACAGTCATTTTGCTGAACCAGTTTAAGACATTAAAACCCGCTTGACATGGTACTTGAACTCGTTAACCGGTAATTCGGTAATCACAGTGTACCTTATATAAATAGGTAATGTTCTTTCGGGCCTTGTTATATAATATAACACTATTACCCAAAAAACTGTCACAGGTTTTAGTGAGCCTGAAACATGGATGATCAATTTTGGAACGACGTTCTTTATTGCGCATTACACGATTTGAGCGAATGATGAGCTAGACCGAAAAAAGTGTAACAAGATTTTTTTGCGACACCTTAGTACAAGAGCCAGCCACATTGGAAGAACAAGAACTTTAGAAAAGCTGGCTTTATTATATCTTTCTCTATGCTGTTCCAAACATGGTTCAGGATACATGATTGCCGGTAAACGTTGTGTTTATTAATGCGCATCACACTTTTACAGGTAAAAATATTGTTTTTAAAATAATTTTAGGAAACTTTTTATTTCAGTAACTTTTAAACGATATTAAAACATGAATTCATTACTTTTTCCGCGAATAGCTTTATTTTGATGAGACTTCTTCTCTTCTAACTTCTTCTCGTACAAACATTTTCCATTGTGGTAGGTAACAGAGGCAGCAGGGATAAAATATGGCGATTTGATGATTCCCAAAAATGTATTACTAACTGGGTTTATTTTAGTTAAACCTCAAGATAATTGTCTGTAATGTAATGTATAAAAAGGGAAAGGAACTTAGTTCCGACCGGAGGTCCATAGAACCCTCACGTATTTTTTTTAACTGTTTCTAGTATATAAATTATGTCGGTCTTTTACTGAATCCAGCTTATCTAAGTTTTTGCTATGGATGCGTTGCGACGAATTCTGTTGTTCAATTCTGAAAATACGTCTATTATTTTAATTATCGTTGACTACCTTTATGTATACAATTCTTCTGTCTGTGTGTATGTGACTGAACCCCTCCTAAACGGATGGAGAGGTTTTGATGATTTTTTTATGTATGTTCAAGTGGATTCAAGAATAGTTTAGATTCACAATTAGATCCGATACAACACGTCCACGGAGGACAAGACGTCCTCCGGTCCCGCTAGTCAATTTAAAAAAACATTAAGGGCAACTCTGTCATTCGCAAATCTACTAAATTTTGATGTTGGGAACCGAGGGTGGAAAAATATGAAATGAAGTAAAAAAACCCGCTGGTAATTTTTTATAACAATAAAATATATATCTCACAAGCATGCCATTTTCTATATTAACAGCGTGTATAATGTTTTTTATATTATAAAACTTAAAAAAATATTAACACACAGAAGGATTCCCATAAATTTATAAATGCTATACGTGTATACAAAACAGAAGCTGTATATTGAAAATTCAAGGAAGATTACATTTCCGCGTACAAATTCATATCTCGCATGATATAAACAAGCAAATCATTCTGGAAGCCTCATTCGCTTATTCATTTATTCGGTGTGTGCTTTTCTTATGTAGCAACGTAGCCCGCATACATTATTTATGTGATATCGTTTGAATGAGATTTTTTGTGATATAACTGTATATGATATAACGCATTGTTTTGTTTTACATTTTTATATATAAATCGAGTATATATGCACATTGGGGTGGCCCGAAAACGAATTTTTTTTTGTCTCTCACGAAAATATGTTACTTTATCATGTACTAGCGGCCCGTCCCGGCTTCGCACGGGTGAACAATTGTTTTAAACATTTGGGTTAAACATGTGTGGATTGGCTAAAATTTATCATAGTCTTGAAAATCTTGTACCCACGATCCAACCCAGAATCGATAATCTTACAGAAAGAAATGTCTTCTGTTCGAGGGTAGATGATTGTGCTAACGTAACAAAATGATAAGATAAAAAAACTACTCGGTGAATTCATCTATTTTGGTGCGTGATAGCTTAGCGGGAACTACTCTTTACTGTATCTGCCAAATTAAGTCACAGTTAAGACAAACACTGGTGAAACACGCCATAATAAACACACCATTTTTTTTTAAATGAGCGGATTATCTGTGATTATTTGCCAAAAAGGCTTTTTATTGGTTCTTCAATATTAGGAAGAAGTACCTACTTTTCTAGATGCGCAGCACATACCATTTGTTTCATTACTCCATTTTTTAGCATAACATTTAGTACAAATCTTATTAATTGCCCCAATTTGGATGTTGTTCTGATGAACATAATCAATTTGTGGATTGTAACTGAATGCCGACCTACTACTATGAGCTAAAATTGTATTGCGCGAATAAGCCGCGCGGTTACCTACGCTATAGATGTGTGCGCCCCTCTCCTGTGACTCCTTCTTCGCCGCATAGCCCGCACGCACGCACCACACCCCGGCAACGACGCGAGAGGCATATTTTGTTTAGATTGACAATTTTAAACTCGTAATATCTTTTGAATGCAATGGCCGATTTTAATAATTCAAAAAGTTATCTACAGGTACTGAAACAGTCTTAAATTAAATTTGGATAAGGATTAATAATATAAAGACATGAACAACATGTTCTTTTAAGCATGGTCTGGTTTTTGTTAAGATTTCTTTCAAAAATGTAGTTATAGTGACATAATCACAATAGCTGGGCATATGGTACCGTGAGGTTTTTTTTATAGATATTAACATGTTCTTTAATATTGTAGAACATATTTTTGTTCTATCATTCATAGTTTCCGCAAAGTCATTCTATGACAATATTTTTCATACCTTGGATTACATTATTGAAATTTTAGTAGGGATCCCTATTTTTTTTCTAGTAAAAAATATAAGCTATGTTACTCAGGTATGATGTAGCTTTCTAATGATGACCGAATTATCGAAATCCGTCCAGTACTTTTTGAGTTTATTCGTTATAAACATACAAAAATACAACATTTCCTCTTTATAATACTAGTGTAGACAAAGCGCAGCTCAAAAACAAATAGTGGTCGTTCAAAATTTTTCAAAAAAAATTGTAAATTAGATTTTTTTTCCTCGTTATTTCAATACTTTCTGCCAATAAAATGATTAGAATCCTGAAATTTTCAAGTCGATACTTAAGGGTCGATCAAGATTTTTTTTAAATATTCAAATTTTAAAATCTAATAAAAATTTCCAAATACCTTAAACCTTTTTGAACGACATCTGAACATTAACGACCTTTTCATTTCTTTTTTTTAGTTGACATACTAATGAATAAAAATTAGGCTAAAGAGATGTAAAAAAACATCGAGACGATTTTCACTATTAAAATTTGTAATTGATAAAAAATTATAATTAATTTTTTTGGTGATTTCGGAAGTTTTTAATAATTTTGAGGTACTTCTCAAAAATTTTTTGATGTGAAACATCTATAGGCGCGGGTAAATCTAATTTTGGCATAGCACGATGTGGCGACACCAAACACGAACTTTGCACTATTAACGAAAAACTCAAAAACATTTGCAACCCTATAAACATAAGATTCAAATTGTTTTGTCGGCCACTCGTTCATGTCGAGTCAAATGATCCAAGCTGTTATCCAGATTTTCCTGGGGTCGAACTTGCGTTTTGTACAACAGCAGTCATTGCCCCGGGACGAATTACCGTCTCGCCTTATTCAGAATGCCGAGCTTTTTGCCGACTACGAAACTGAACGTCGCTAGAGATTTTTACACCAAGGATCTCCATACTTTCTGCGATGGTAAGTGATGTGTCCTGGAATTTTAGGGCTGCACTAAATGGAGATTTTTAATGGTGAAAGCATAAACTAAACCGGTCGTTCCCGTATCTCGCTAACATAGGCATTCAAAGTTGGCTAAATAAACCAGTTGACCTCGTCAGCGTAAGGCTGAAATATGCAGTTAAACACCACTAATTGTATAAACTGTACTTTGATTATTTTTAAAGTGTAGACAACCCTTTCCAATATTGAAGTAAAACTTTTTTAGGCGCGGCTAGGAGGTAACTGGACGACAATGCAACGGAAGTTCGTTACCGCAATATGGCGTTACGTTTCTGTACCATCCGGTTTTTAAATATTTTTGATTTTGTCAATAAATAGTTTATAAACAAATCAATCAAAAATGTTCGGAAAAAAAATTAATAAAAAATATTAAATTGAACAATAATAAAAATCATACAATAGAATTAATTATGTACATATGGGCGCGCCACCGTGCTGCCATCTGGTTTCAATGTAAGTAAGTAACAACTTAAATCAAAGCTTCTATAGTGCCATCTATCAGCTACTCTTATAAAGAAGTTTTACTTCAATCGTGTGTGACGCTTACACGCACACATTTTTTATATAAGGCTGTTTCAGTTGTATCCAGTTTTCATTTGACTACATTATCTCCTATGGAACCAACTAGGCCTAGAAATCTGAATGCCTCAGATTGATTTTATAGAACGCATTTATTTGGTGGCAGGACATGACAATTGCGTCTGATGTAGGTCGCCGCGCGGTGGCAGGTAACGGTGTTCAGTGACTAGTATATCTAGTAATAAAGCTTACATAAATCGTGCTTACGTAGCATGTTATGACGCCAAATTATAGATGTAACTCGGGCCAAAGATACCGCTCAACGCGCCTAAGGAAGTTTTCACTTAAAAAACCTTTGTAATATGGTAGTAGACAATAGAACCAGTCACAGCGGTAATAGTTAAGACATTACACGGCTATTGTACCTAGCGCAGGAACAAGACGTAAGTAATGGCTTCAACAATCAGAGAGGTATTAAGAAGTATATATTGGGGGTCTAATATTAAAGCAAATTATGAAACAACAACAGCCAACATTCACAAAGATTCGAATTCAGATATAATTATTATTTTGATGAAAGAAATCATTTTTATTATTTTTAAACTGAACTTATTTCCATCACCTCAATTTTTTTTCGTTCACCTATCGCATCTCGCATTAGAGCCGACCGCAGAGTAGGGGTAAAGTGAAAGGCGCTTGGCAGAGCGGCCAAGACCAATATGGCGGCGTCCATGGCTCAATGCAAAATGATTCGATGAATTAATTAGATAGTGAGCTCAGTTGCGTTGCGTCTATCATCTGAATGATTGCGTTTATTATTTATACCGTATTCTAATACGCAAATTGTAATCAAAATTTATAGTTTGATATCTTGTCTACTATTGATTTCCCATTATAATTCCCATTCTCCAATTATTAAGTTGAGATAAAACGCGATTTTAATGCCTTAAATAGCATAATTTTCCGAACATTTTCAGTTACATACTTACGATTCGATATGGAGATTCACTTGCATTGTAGTTTTATAATGTACGCACGTTTTTTTTAATTTAAAAACAGAAACAGAATTGACAACATATAAATTACATAAAACATGACGCGTAGGCAGTAATATTCGTATAGTAGCTTTCGCGCGCGGATTCGCTCACGTTCATGTAAATCGGGCATATCCCTCGGTAACAGTACATTTTTCTGGATAAAGGGTACCCTGTGTCCTTTCCTGTTTCTCGATTCAGCATTTGAGGTGTGAAAGCGTAACAAACAAACACACATTCATATTTTTAATACCAATTTACTATAGAGCTATCACTTTTAATTTACAGAATAATCATAGAATCATTATAAAAAATATTGTTAATAATTGGACTTCAATTATTATTAAAAAAAACTTGATAATAACAAATACTTCATATTAATTATATATAGACCGGTCGCAGGTGGCGTTGCGGTGAACACTCCCCGTATTTATATTTGTATTAACAATTTGTTCCACGCTCGGTTCTCTTAAAATTGGCACCAGAAAATACTTTTAACTTTATAAAATGTTCAACACAAACCACTGCGTCATATATTTTTTTCTTACCCATAAACCAGTTTGAGGGCTTTACTGCACAGGGATAACTATTTTATTTTTAACTAGCTTCTGCCCGCAACTTCGTCCGCGTGATATAGTTACTTGGGGCTAACGCTAACACGCAGCGGAAGCTTTCAAAAGGAAAAAATACCCTATTTTGAAACTTCCTACATTGTTGCTCCGGTCATGTTGGTCAAATGAGCTATCTAACACTGGAAAAACTTTTCAAATTGGACCAGTAGTTCTTGAGATTAACGCGTTCAACCAAACAAACTCTTCAGCTTTATATATTAGTATAGATAAAAGTATAGATTACTACCATTCTCTCGTACTTAACTCGAGCCGTCATTCAAATTACAATAACT
This sequence comes from Antheraea yamamai, assembly GCA_036509395.1. Taxonomy (NCBI): domain Eukaryota; kingdom Metazoa; phylum Arthropoda; class Insecta; order Lepidoptera; family Saturniidae; genus Antheraea; species Antheraea yamamai. The sequence continues at coordinate 13,766,019 of AP028437.1, read as the reverse complement.
TATGATAGAGTGTACCAATTCTAATGAAACAAAGACTAAATTACTCTCGAGGATATGCTTTATGATTATGATTTGCGTACTTTAGCAGTTATGTGTGTTCATATAAACAGACAGACAGACAGACATTCCTAAAAATTATTGAAATGTATTTTATTACTTATTCCTAGGCACCGCAACAATTTTTTTTAAGAAAATCGATAAAGTATAGACACGTTAGATTTACATTCTTATTATATGTATAGATTTGGTATAAATGGAAACATATATATTAACATATATAACCAAAATAAATAAAGATTCTGCAGTATGTCTGACTAAATCTACAACATGTCTAATTTTTATGAGACATCTGGGAATTTCCCTGGCTCTGATTTATCCACAAAGTTTTAAATACAGTATACATAATTGAATAAGTTTTGTAACGGATAATGACTTGAAACTCGATTCTTACTGTATAATTAAATTAAGTATTGGAATATTTAAAATGGTTAGAAATGAATGTTTATTAATTTATCGCGGTTTTGTCAATTTTCTTGAGAGATGTTGTTGAACCGTAGCAACGTTGAGTCATTTGTAAATGAGAGGGTAACTTTTAGGCATAAAATTATGTTTTATCTACGTCGTATTCGTGTGTTTTTGTGCTATTTTTAATGTGTTTGTAATTACAGGATCACCTATTTTTAGTTTCATTTGGTCACGATAGTTGGTACCGTATTAAAATTCTAAGTTTTCTTGTTCTTTGTATTTCTCACACAAAAACCAAATGATCCCAAATTTTTAGTTTTTTTTTTCTATATTAAAATAATAACTTATTAAAATCTGTAGCAGAATAATGTATGCTTACCGGGTTCTTGGCGTGAATGGCGTGGGATAGCTACTTAGAGTCCGATGCAAACTTTTATGTTAATTAAGAAGTTAGCTGCAAGCACGGATAAACGCAGTCACAGAGAAGTCGAAAATAATTGGACAACATTTGGCTATACGAGTATGTCATTTTTCTTTCCAAGTGTATTAACAGAAAATTAAATTTCATTTAATGAAATACATTGATCGTTGTTGTATCATTCAACTCTTACGATTCGAGGACATATATTTTTGTAATGAGAGTTATTTTCCGTTCTATGTCAGTTTGAGGTGAACAAACTGTATGATAACTTGCACCCTTAATTTTTTATTATTACTAGATTTTAATCGCGGCTGCGCTCGGGTTTTATATTTATTTACAATTGTGGATAACGCAACAGTCAACAGTGCGATGAATAATATAATCACAATAATAAGAAGGAGTAAACTAGACTGAAGACTTACAAAGAGTTATCATATTGATACAACTTACACTTTTAATAATATTGGAAAATGAATCATTAATAATGATAAACACTTGAAAAGAAAAACAATACTATAGGAATACATGATAAAGGGAAAATGAATTCATCTAGAAAAACTAAAATTAACATATAGAAAAGGAAACAAGATGGCAAATATAATCACGAATAAATATAATTTACTGAATGATGTTTAAATAGTCATGGATATAATATGTGTTTGATTGTCCTTTTGAATTCAAAAGATCGAGGTCAAATATTTCTAGTGAGATATGCTTGGATGCGAGCTCGTTGTAAAAACGAGTCATACTTACAATTGGATTGCGGTAAGAAGTATTACTCTTGTAAGTTTTAAGAATAAATGTTTTAAGGAAAACGTTATTCAAAATAGATGTTATATAATGTTAAAAAAATGTTTTTTATATCGTAAGAGACAAACGAACAGGTGGGTCACCTGATGGTAAGTGATCACCGCTGTCCATAGTCACTTGCAAAACCAAGGGAGTCACAAATGCGTCGCCGGCATTTTAAAGGAGGTAGGCCGCCGGCGCTGTCACTGACAATGCAAGCACTGTTACTTCACGTGAGTGTTTCTGTGGGTCGGGTGGTACTACACCGGGAGAACCGAACCATTCATGCTGAATGCCAATAATAGCTTCAGCGTGGCTCTACCACCTACATATGTTAGGTAACTACATATTATATGTTAATGATAATTACATGAATAAGTTTGAAACAGGGGTGCGTGGGCCCCGTGGTGTTGAATGAATGCGTCCCAGTATGAAAAACACCTCAATTGGTACATCGGTCGCTAGCAAGTTTGTTTTGAAGAGGTCTCTCTCTCCCAATCGTTATTTCTCTCGCCACCTGAAGTGATTTATTATACTCCGCCGCAGTGATTTATGCAGAACGCAGAGCTCCGCGTTCCTTTCCTTCTCTTATTTTCTTTAAAAGTTTTATTGAGTTCGCCTTAAAATATTTGATTTTTCTTTCTTACCCAGATTTATGGCGAGCTTACCTACACAGCTTACATACATTTTACTGTTATATCATTTTTTGATATCCTTATAAACTAAACCAGCTTTTGCTCATGGATTCGTTCTCGTCAGTCCTTCAAAAATAGTACTTAGTTCTGAATTAAAAGTGCCTTATTTTTTTGTATCCCTGACAACATATTTACAAATTTCATGATAGTCGGTTGAATAGGTAAGGTTCAAAATTAGTTGTAGTAGTAGTAATGTGTTGTAACTGTAATCTATACTAGTACTAATTACTAATATTTTATTATTTATCTATACTAACATTATAAAGATGTTTGTGATGTTGTGAGTTTGTGACGTTGTAGAGGATAATCTCAGGAACTACTGATCCGATTTGAAAAATTATTTCTGTGTTACATAGCTCATTTATCGAGGAAGGTTATAGGCTATATATTATCACGTTAAGAACAATAGGAGCGGAACACCAATAAAGAATGTTTCAAAATCGGGGTTTTTTTCCTCTTGAGAGCTTCCGCTACGTGTTAGCGTTAGCCTAAATTAACTATTCCACGCGGACGAAGTCGCGGGCAGAGGCTAGTTTAGAAATAAAGGTATTTTCATTTACTGTGTTCGTGTATCTGATTTCTTATAAGAAATGTGTGCCTGGCAACGACTACCTGAACACAAAACATTTGAATTTAAACCTCAACGGTAACAAACTATTATTGACCGACCTCAGAATTGGGATATTTTTTGTCTTTGACCAAATAAATCTATATGATGTATTAGTGAATTAACATTATAAGATTTGCATAACTGTTCATGTTAAAATAAAATGTCGATTCTACGTTTAAATTTCCCGCCTTGAATATTGTTTACTACAGACTTGTATGCTCTAAGACGCCACCTTTTTGTAATAAAGCTCATTTTGTACCATAAATAAACGTCATATTAAAAGTTGTACACTTACCTCTCAATTAATTATATAAATAAGTTCACTGTGAATATAGTGTTTTTTTGTTCTCACATATTAACAGTTCACATCTTTATAAAATAATCCAAATTGAAAATCATAAATGCTTTATTCAATTTAGGCCCTGAGAAGGCGCTTATGAACGTCAAAACTAGCACCGGTTCGGGAAAACCCAGTCATCGAGAAGAACCGGCATGAAACTTGATCTGGTTTATCTTTTGATAATACATATATTTACAAACAAATGAATGGATAGTTACCCAAATAGATAGTTACATTCGTTGTTGGTGGATGCACAGAGATTGGCGTCATTTCCAGACGTCACCATCGTTCGCATATTGATCCACTCTATAATAGCCTTTAGACACTAAAACCCGCTTGACACGGTGCATGAACTCACAATCCGGAAAATCAGTACTGTGCTTTGAGACTTTATTATAAGACCGAACGAACACTATTGCATAAAAGATTGTTAATGGTTTTAGAGAGCCTGAAACATGGTCTTTTACTAAATCCAGCTTCTCAAAGTTTTCGCGGACATACATTAGATTATCAAGAATGGATTGGGAAAGCAGAGTTAAGATGTCGAATTCCTGAAACCGACTTCCTGAGAACCATATTGTACTCTATGGTCTAAATAAATAATAAATATGTTGGTAACAAGCGCGAACAGAAACGAACTAAACGGAAGCCCGTATTTACGCTACGGCACCGCACACCGCAGCTTCGAAAGCTATTGATTTTGTCTCATTTTGAGCTTACAAAGTCGTATAAAGTACAAAGAAATTCTCGCCTTGCGTTTCAAAGCGATCCGGCTCTCGGAGAACGCTTTCTGCATTAACAATATATCAAGTAAAAAATAATTTTTAAGCCATTCTATCTTAGAACTTAATATCATAATAATTTTATTCATTAAACTAGCCGAAACCTGCGACTTTGACCGCGTCGTTTGCTATCTTAAGAATATATTTTATGTACAGAGGAAAACATAAGTACCACACCGTTTGCCCAACATCGCTGTCATGTAGTCCGATGAAGCTGTTAAGACCTTGCTAGGTGAATAGTGTTGTCAATTCGAAAAAAAAAAAACAACATCGCCGCAATAAGAAAACAAACAAGAAAAAATTGTGATTTCTTAAAACTTTAATAAATCCATATTAAACTAGCTGATGCCGCGACTCCATTCGCTTGAAATTTAAATTATAAACACAATTATTAATATAATAATAGATAAATAGGTGTATTATTTATATCTGCCATCTTGTTTTCTTTTCCATATGTTAAATTTAGTTTTTATAAATGAATTCATTTTCACTTTTTGAAGTTATACTTCTTTTGGCGCATTAGGGAAAAATGATAAGAATAAATTTTTACGATGCGCGCGCACACCGTCACGAAAAACCGACACCCTGAAGTTATCTATAGTCAACATTTTGTTTCTTTATATTTGTTGTTTGTATTTCTTTGTATTAAAACTTTCAATGTATTAAATACCTTTTTTCTATTGTTAGTGTCGTTTTTTCTACAAACGTAGAATAAGGCGAAAGACAAAATTTTTGTAAAGATTTTTATCTTGTTACGCCAAAGAAGTATAACTTCTAACGTGTGTACGTAAGTACACACACACTTTTTTGTTTATTCTCATACTATTTTTTTTCTATGTCTAATGTTACTCAATATTTACTGCTATATAATTTACATTTTTTATTAATATTAATAGTGTAAGTTGTGTCTGTGTGATAAAGCGTTCTAGATCTTCAGTATAATTTACTACATTTTTATTATTGTCGTTGACTGTTGCTATATTCACATATGCAAATAAATAAATTAAAAGTCGACATCGACGATTTAACTGGCTTGATCTTTTGTGAACGATTTTGTTCTCCGAGACGCAGCGTGGCACAACGGCATCCAATCGTTGCTGACACTGTGAATGTATAACTCTAATTCTCGGTACACAGTATGCTACTCAATACAACGGTCAGCCAAGCTTCAGACACGAGCTTATTTTTACTTACTCGACATGGAGGTCGTCCAAACTATTAAATACATTTAAACTAATAAACAAATCGTTTGCTACCGAATTTTAAACGCAACTTAATAATGTTAATGGCTTCCTTCCATAACAAGTCTCAACTTACTGTCTTACTATTACCTAAACTATATAAATATCGCAAAATATTGTACAATGTATTGTAACGCCAAAATTAGAAAACTCAATGAATATAAAAATGACAGATTCCAAATTCAAATGTAATATTTTGTTTATTTTTAATTGTAGCAGTATTTGTGGCCAGACCAAGTAGTTTATTTTTAGAACCCCCTTCTATTGCAATCTCACGGTTGATTTCTCATTCTTTGGTTACTTGTATCGAGTAATACAAAATGTAAAAAGACCATTAGAGCTTATGAATGAACGAATTAATACTTTATTGCACTTTTAGTTAGTACAACTAACCAGCGGTATTGATGTCAATCAAAAACTTTTGTAGGTAGTGCATATATAGAAAAAAGAAAAATATATATATACATATATAACATAAATATACATACACACATAGACAAACATACGTGATTACTTACATACAAATATATAACAATGACAAAGATAGTAATAAAAATGTATACACACAGCAAAAGTTAATTATAAACACAAACTGAAAAATCACGAACACTGCCTCCTGTTTCTCAAAAAAAAAAGCGGTGTAATTGAATTTTAAAGCTATTGATAGTTTGAACATCTTGAAGTCGACGCAGTAACGTATTCCATAATCGTATGGCAGTTATTGTGAAAGAGTTCGAATATAAATTAGATCTGTGCTGAGTTATCTCCGGAATTTTGGTGTATGCCGAACGACCGACCGTGTGCTGTTAGGAAAATTAATCGTTCCTGGAGATATTGTGGAGATCGAGGGTCAAGTAAAACACCATAGAGAAAATGCAATATGTGAGCATTTATGCACAAATTTAGCAGACGATCGAGTTTATTGGGTAACTCCTCTGTAAGGTCTAGATAGGTTACATCGGCGTAATCAATTATGGGAAGTAACAACGAGTTGACAAGTATTTTCTTGGTCGAAAGTGGTAAAATGTTTTGCATTCTTTGCTTACATTTAGTTAAAAGTATACGTAGAGATAGGAAGGTACTAGATACGTGTAATTTAATTATGTCGTACAAGGACCTGCGAAATATGCTCCAACTCTAATATTAATACCAGTCAGATACGAAAGGTCATGTTACTGTGAAATGATAAAGAATATAGCCCAGTATACACACGTCTGTAGATTGCGTACCAGGTGCTGGTAAACCGGCATGCCGGTTACTGGAATTACGTGAAGCCACGATAAAAATGCCTGTGGGTGGTATACCAGTCTCTAGAATCAAGCTTCTTCACAAGCAAGTCTCCCTTCCCACTTCCCCGTCAGAGGAAAAAATCAAACGAACTGCGATCTCCTAGTATGCTTTGTACTGGCACGCGAGCTATGGGCAGAATCTCTATACCCTTGCCAGTAGCTTGTTCTTACCAGTAACTGACATACGTATGTGCGAGTAACAAACACGTGTATTCTAGACTTATTCCGTACTAGCTTCTGCCCGCGACTTCGTCCACGTGGAATATTCTGAAATGGAATATGTGAAATACTTTGGGCTAACTAATACGCAGCGGAAGTCCTTAAAACAAAAAAAAAACGATTTTGAAATATTCTTCATTGGTGCTCCGCTCCTATGGGTCTTAGCGTGATGATATGTAGCCTACAGCCTTTCTCGATAAATGATTTATCTAACACTGAAAGAATTTTTCAAATCGGACCAGTAGTTCCTGAGATTAGCGCGTTCAACCAAACAAATAAGTTTTATAATATTGGTATAGATTACTAATCTTCTCTCGTACTTACCTCGAGCCGTCATTCAAATTACAATAACTTTTGATAGAGACGACCGATTTTAGTAAAACAAAGACTAAATTACTCCCGAAAATATGCTTTATGGTTTGTGAGATTTTATTGTGAACCCTGTACTTTAGCAGTGATGCGTGTTCATACAAACGGACCGACAGACAAACATTTGCAATAATGATTGAAATGTATTCTATTACTTATTCCTAGACACCTGCAACAATTTTCTTCACTAAAATCAAAAAGTACAGACACGTTACATTTACATTCTTATTATATGTATAGATTTAGTACTAACAGTACATAGTGCTATATACTTACGGAAATCGACATTATAAGGGTGTTTTATTAATTACATGGAATGCTGTTCTCTGGATGAAGCCGATAATAGCGATTGGCGCGTAATTGGGGGCGCCCGTGCGTCGTGTCGCGTCATGCCACTTCATTCGTATTTGCCTTTATTTTCATGTATTAATTACGTTATATAATACTATACACATGTTATTACTTTTCGATGCGATACAGTTTTAATAAAGATTATATTTATTTATCTATGTCTATAATACAAACGTAAATCTAACGTGTCTGTACTTTTTAGATTTTTATAAAGAAAATTGTTGCAGGTGTCATGGAATAAATAATAAAATATATTTCAATCATTTTTAGAAATTTCTGTTTGTTTGTCTGAACACGCATCACTGCTAAACTACTTATAAAATCTTTTCAAAAAAATTATAAAACGAGTAACTTACAGTATTTTTTCATTAAAATCAGTTTGTTTTATCAAAGTTATTGTAATTTTAATGACGACGCGACCTAAGTACGAGAGAAAAGTAGATAGTATTTAGACTCAATACATTCAGGTGACTTTATTAGTCACCGTTTTGTACATCAGGATTCCACGCGGACGAAGTCACGGTCACAGGTAGTTCTGTAATAAAACTATAGAAGCATTGTGTTTGTACTTCGTTATCTTCTTACCCTTTTCTCACTTAACTAAAGTCTACAGAACATGTTTCCCTCTTCCAATATCTTCTGTCTGTTATCAACTCAGCATTCACGCCGTTTAAAGTAGATCATGCTTCACACAATCCATCCCTCTTAATTCTTCACACTTTTCTGGTTACATGAGTTTCGTCACTCCTCGAGATATACCCATGTCATGCTAATTCATTACTCCTCAGCTTCTCTGTCGCTGGTGCTCCTTTTAAACCGCCTCTGATATACTCATTACTAATCTTAACCATTCTAATTACCTCACATCCATCTCGACATTCGGAGCTCTGGCAAATGTAAGCGTCTTTCATCACGCGGAGATAATATGTAGTAACGGTAACCTTATCATTCTGAATCTTGTAAACAAACCAACAATTTTTGAAAATAACATACCTCAAAATTGTCGCCTCACCGCATGGTTAGTAATACGGCTCCTCGATTTACAAAGGGGTTAATTGTTAACGTCGCCTCGTTTCATCCGTACCATTTAATTAGGATCAAGTTAATTCTAAATTTCATAACAAGTATTAACATTAATTGGTGGTAGAGCCACGTTGAAGCTATTACAGGTTTCAGCATGAATGGGTCGGCTCGTCCGGGGTAGTACCACCCTCTCACAGAAAACCGACGTGAAGTAGCAGTGCTTGCATTGTTGCGTTTCGTTTGGTCAGTGAGAGCGCCGGATACCCACCTCCTCTCCCCTTCCCCGTTCTTCCCCTCCCCATCCCCCACTTCCCCACTCCCCTCTCCCCCAAACACAGGTTGGCAACGCACTTGCGACTCCCTTGGTGTTGCAAGTGTCTATGGACGGTGGTGATCACTTACCATCAGGTGACCCACATGTTCGTTTGCCTCCTATAACATAAAAAAAATATATATATTTTTCTCATAGTTTAAAAAAAAATATATTGTTCACAATCATATGTATATATTCTACAGTCTGATCGTGGCTAAATGTTATAAGCTAAGCAAAGCCAAACGTATGAATTTTATACAAGACAGCAAACGTTCCGTCTCGGAATTTGAAATCAGTTCTAGCTTAACAGGCGGCATACAAGCAGATGTCGCAAACACCCCGTTGCACCGAGTTGCATATATAACAACAGTTTGAATTCAGCTTTCAATATTGTGCGACATGTCGAGTCACGGCCGCGTAACGAGCGAAAGAAACTAAAAATATTTGTATAAATAGAAGCATACAAAACTTATGGTAGCTTTTTATCCATACCTACACTCCCAGTAGTATTTTTTAGCTCTTAACTGTAATTTCACCTGATATTAAATGCCGATGTGGCCAAGATAGTAAACGCACTAAATTTCTTAAAGAAAATTGTAAAACACTTGAAGGTGTCGACCATCTGGAGTCCGATGGTAATTATATTATGAAAAATCTCAGATCATATACCTTAGTGTCGTAATGAATCAAGTAGATAAAAAATACGAGAGGCAATTTTCTCTCTAAGCTTCGATAGCTCAGTTGGTAGAGCGGTGGACTGTAGTCGGTACGAGATTGGAATCCATAGGTCGCTGGTTCAAATCCGGCTTGAAGGAATATTTTTTGGAAATTATGAGATGATGATAATTATGACACATATCGAGTTAAATAAGAACAGTATCAGTTTTAAGGTAATGTTTGGTTTTACTGCAAAATTCCAAAGCACATTACCGATTTTCTAGATAGTAAGTTCAAGCTGGTTTTGGTGCCAAATGGCTATTATAATGTTTATCAATATGTGAACATCAGTGATTTCAGAAATGTTATTATCTATTTGGTTTGGGAGAATAGAATCGTCCACAAATGATGAGACCTGATTAAACCGTCAATGTCGAATCTTAATATACCTATGATTTTTTTTTTATTGTATGACGGCAAAGTGACTGCCCTATGCCTGATGGTAAACATAGTATAATCCAAAAATAACGGCGACCACCAAGAGACACGCCATGCTTTGCCGGTGGCCATTATATTGCCGGCTTGCGAAAATGTCTCTTATGCTTGAAGGAGCCCATGTTATGAGAGAGAGAGTGTTCTGGAGATTATTCCATAGCCTAACGGTACAGCTAAGATGTTACGAACGTTTAAGTTCGTTCCCTAATAGGATTTACCATAAAACTGTGGCTCCGAAGCTCAGCGCGCGGTTCAGTTATAAAAACGAGAGGAAGGGATTAAATTGAATAGCTCTTCAGAACGCTCGCTATGATACAGACGGTAGAACAGCCTGTACCACAATGTTAGTCTTTGTACGCCTAACTTTTACCATTTTAAGACAGATAGCAAGTTACCGTTCGGTGAGATTATATAGAGACTAGCTTATACCCGTGGCTGTTCTCACGTTTTTACCAGTGAAAGCCCCATCAAACAAGCGGTCTAACTATTTCAAATATCAGTCGGAACAAACATACAGAGAGAAAAATTAAGATTGGTTTTCTAATTAGTACGTTTCATATCCATTAGGGCGATCCTTATCAGGAATGTTTTCATATTTTGGTCCCACGGACTTAAACGCTACCGAATTGATAAAAAAAATTGCAGCAAATTTGAGCTTTTAGTATTAACTGTAAGATGTAATGCGTTACACTCTCTATTAAATATGTATTATTCAATATTATAGATCTATTTGTTTCCGAATTATGGAATTCTTTAGAGCGAATAAAATATTTCTTATATTATTTCCATAAGAAACTTAGGTTGGAATGTGGATTATCTTACAGTTAATATAAAATTTTACAGGGAGTTTTTTATCAATTCGGAAGCAATTGAGTATCTGGGAGTAAATTCGAAAAACACCCCTGCTAAGTTCCAACCTAATATCCATTTAATACATAACTGTTATTTGACAGTAAACATATACTTCAGTTTCATTTATTTGTATAGATAATTTTGTTTATCGTAACTTGAAGGGAAAGCCTAAAGCGATGTATCAATTGTAAAACAACAATTCACATCAAACAGAAACCGAAACATTCACGTTAATGTTGTGGTGATTTTTCCCTCTCCTGCAAGACTCTCGGAGTCGGCTAATTGTGATTAACTGCCGGCCGAGGCCTCCGAGCAACAGCCTCCTGAATTACACATTCTTCGGCGTAATTTATGTTGCAAATTTACTGTTTTTCTCTTTTTTATTCGTACTGAATATATTTTTTTTCTGGCGTTTATTTTTGCCTCTCCCCCATTACATCCAATTTCGCGACGCCAGCTTGTTTTTTATTGGCTGAGGAATGTTACTGCTCTTTCGTTCGGTCATTATTTCGAGGTTGTTTTTTTTCACTTCGCAATCTTAGAAAGATAATTGCTATAAAATTTTAGTTTAATTTTGTTTTGCAATGCTTAAAATTTAATTTAATTATTCGACTAGCTTCTGCCGCGACATCGTCCACGTGGAATACTACCACTTTGAGCTAACGCTAACTTTAATTTGCGACTTCGTTTACCTAGAAGGTGAAAATATTTTTAACGTACGTCAACCCCGATTTTGAAACATTCTTCATTGGTGCTCCACTCCTATTAGTCTTAGCGTGATGATATATAGCCTATAGTCTTTCTCGATAAATGAGTTATGTAGTACTGAAATAATTTTTCAAATCGGACCAGTAGTTCCTGGGATTAGCGCGTTAAAACAAACAAACTCTTCAGCTTTATTATATTAGTATAAATAGTTTTTTGAAATATATCACGTAATCGTAATATCAAATCTAATAACAATTGTAACTGAAAGATAGAAATAGCTTTTTGTATCAAAATAAAACAATTAAATAATACATTTAGAAAGTAATAAATAATGTCCGACAATTGAAAACACCGTTCCTCAACATGGTGCAGTAAAAGCAATACTGCAATGGGAAATCATACGATACACTGACGTTGAGTCGTTGGATATTTTATATGCCAAAAAGTCGGCAAACAGACTAACGGCTCACGTAATGTTAAATGGTTACCGTCGGCTATGGACAACTGCAGCACTAAGGGCATCTTAAATTGCCGAACATGAAGAACACATTTCAGAGGATATTCCTGTAACAAAAAGGAAAAAATCTTTTAGTTAGAAGCAGGAATAGAGAGCACATCATTGAGAAACTATATAATACTAGCCGACGGAGCCACGCGTTGCTGTGGCCCAGTTATTACATGTTGAATTGAATAAAACACGTGCACCATAAAATAAAATGGAGTTGAAACGTAAAATTAAAACGTGGCTCCATCTATAAAAGTCGATCCTACAGTTCTCTGTCAACAAACTAATTTAAAGCACCATCTATTGGAGACTGATGAAACTTATAATTAATAGCAATAATAAACATTCACAATCGTCTTACTTGCAAAATAAATGCCAACGTTTCATAAAGATCAGTTGAATAGTTTCGGAGTTCATCGTGGACAAACATCATGACACTGAATTTTTATATATTTAGATATACTGTTGCTACAAACTGAAAACCGTCTGCATCAAAATCTTAATTTAAATCAATACATTAAAATAGAGTCAGGATTAAGAATATAATGTTTTTATTAAACCAGAATAGTCTTCTGATCTCCATTTCTTAAGACTCCAGCAACGAAATACACTCTATTAAAGGAAGAAATCCCATACATAGCGTTAAATTATCGAAGAATCCCCAGTATGCCGCACACCAGCTGATGTCAGACATAATTTGAATTAGAACTGAATTAATTTTCAAATTAAAGTTTAAATTGATTCGAGAGAAGTGCAAACTTTCCTGCGAAAGTTGAATTACAGGTACCGTTTATTAATAATATTCGAAGAATGATTTACGACTTCCTAACTTAATGTTATACGTATATAACTATATACGAAATAGGCGTAGACAGATTAGTTTAAAACACTTACTCTTTTGTTTCTCAACTGTTTTTGTTTTTTTAATTTATTCCTTTGTTTAGTAACTATTGGTTAACTAAATTTTGTTTGATTAACTGTATTATCAAGGGCGTTTTTAGCGGAATCTTGGAATGTGATGTAGTGGATTTTATATTTTATTCATATTCTTGTGTTATTTGACTCTATGTTTTGTAATATCGGTGATGTTTTAGGTAATATAGTTTGGTTATTATGCACAAGTGAAATGAGTGGGAAATAAGGGTCACCCCTGTTGAAACTTTCCAGGGAGTTTTTGTGGCAAGTCAGAAACCATTTCCGTTGTATTATTTCCCACTCACTTCACTAGTGCACAATAACCACCTTATTAGAACATTGAAATTATTGCAAGCCGCTTGTTATATAATGGTCTATTCGACAACGGCAGTAAGAATCTAGTAGAAAATTTCGCTAAAATTGATACTGAAAAAAAAAACATTAATTAACTGGTAGTTTTGACGTTCACAAGTGCCTCCTCAGGGTCTAAATTAAATGAAATGTTTTCGATTTCGATTTTTAATGAAAAATGTCATCTAACAGTACAAGTGATCGTCTAGCGGTCGAAATTCGACCATAATAGGTGTACAATTTTCTTCTTTACGTGTTATTTGCTTTATTATTTGTATTCAGTATGGTATAAATATTGTAGACTAGCTTTCGTTGGCGGCACATATATGTTTCAACAACTCATATATGTATGAATAGTTAACTTAGCTTAGCTCAGATTGGTCGCGAATTGCATGTATCAGGCAACAGCCCAAGCCGAGGTGTGCCGTGCACCCTTGAGCTAGTTGTCAAATAAAATCGGCTGAGTGCCTTAAGCCTCTCCTTAGTAGTCCGGTGAAGCTGTTAAGACCTTGCTAGGTCAATGGCATAGTCAGTTTGAAAAAAAAAAAAGGCATCATTAATGTACATTGTACTTATCTCTAGGAATTTTATTTTAGAAGAGAGATTATAAAAGGTGGCTTAGTTGATAGCGTGTTCGGACACAGCATCGATGGACGTAGGATCGAATCCTTGCAACTGATGAAGCCATAGTGCTAAGGTTTTTTCTAAGTCCGCCTGGCTAGATACCACTCACAAGTTAAAAGTCTGTCTGTTGGTGTGTTCCGGTAACTGCACTTGAGAGTTAATCCCCTCTAGTTTTAGCGATACCACCATAGACCGCATTGTCATTTAACATTAATGGGATCGTGGTCAAAATCTAACACTTTTAAAGTAAAAAGAAGCCCTATGTTCTTTTTTGTAGCCCTCACAAAGTGTACGTAAAGTTTCATGGTGGTCAGTTGAGTAGATAATTCCGCAAAGCCTAACAAACAAACTCGCATTCACATTAATTAGTAATTAAAATTAGGTTTATAGACTTGTGAAGCGTCCAATAGAGAATAAATATTACGAACCATCGATGGCATTAAGGAAATCAAAACTATTTCCAATTGTTTTTTTTTTTAATAATGAAGCTAAATCTCTTCAACTAATACAAGAGAAAGTGGGTTGATAAACAAAAAAAAAAGGTACTGAATTATTCTACCTTCGCATACATAGAGTTTTTATGCACCAATTTACGTCTGGTCTCAAAATTATATTTAATTAAGGTAGAGTTTTGGAAAGGAACATTTGTGTTTTTACCAGATGCGATAACGGTAGTATAGAGGTGTTACAGTAGATGCACCTAAAACCAACTCACAAAATGTAATATGTTACCAGTTTAGCTCTTGTAATCTATACTAATATTATAAAGAGGTATAGTTTGTGACGTTGTAGGGGGTAATCTCAGGAACTACGCGTCCGATTTGAAAAATTATTTTAGTGTTATATAGCTCATTTATCGAGGAAGGTTACAGGCTATATATCATCACGCTAAGACCAATAGGAACAGAGCAACAATGAAGAATGTTTCAAAATCGGGTTTTGTTGCCTCTTGAGAGCTTCCGCTGAGTGTTAGCGTTAGCCCAAAGTAACTATTCGACGCGGATGGCGTCGCGGGCAGAGGCTAATTTAAAATAAACCGAGATTGTAGTCAATCATTGAAACCTATAATGTATTATAATAACAAAAAGAATCATATAATATGAAAAATAAATGGTAGTGAAAATAAATGATCATGCGAGTGTTCGTATGGGCCAAATGGCATTACAAACACCTATATATTGTATCGATGGCATAATGCAATTTTAATGCGGTACTATGCGGTTGCGTTGCCGCCAAACGATGCTCAGTGACGCTACTACGAGTTCTCATATATATTATGTATATTTAAATTATGGAATTGAGCAAAATAAAGCTTTTAGCTGCAATAAATGATGTACTAATTCTTTTAAAGTACACAATCAATGTTAATACAGTTTTTCACTGTTATTTAAAAAATATCCAGAATATTGTTATATATAGAACGCGTATACTTACAGGATTGTGTATCAGAGAGAAATCAATGTATTTTAAATAAATCGTAAAAATATTTTCCAGGTTCTAAACTTTACCAACACTGGCTAAATCTTCAAATAATATATTTTAAAAACGTATAACGGAATTGTATAGTATATCTATCAAAAATATCTAGCGAAAATAGTACTATAATATATGTCTATTTATTTTAGATAATTTATCTTCATTTTTACACTTATTACAAAATAATTGGTTTATGTAGTTATTTTCACCAATATAACAATAGTATTTATCGAATAAAATTCAATAGTTACTTTATAATCAATTTTGATCAAGAATGCCCTTTACAGCATACCATTTTAATGAATCACTTATGGGATAAAAATCTTCAATTACACACAACAAAAAATTATTAGTGAGGAGTTAAATAGTGATTTTTATTTTATTATTGACTCACATTCACTAACTTTCATAGGAACGTAGATTAGTTGAAAGCTAAACGACACAACACCTCTCTAATTTAGAGCGATAAGAACATTATTTAACTTACTAATTATGTTTTTATAATTCAAATCAAATCAAAAATAGTTTTATTCAATTTAGGCCCTGAGAAGGCCCTTATGTACGTCAAAGTTACCACCGGTACGGAAAACAACGCAATCATCGAGAAGAACTGACAAGAAACTCGATCTACCTTATCTTTTCAAGATACGTATTTTTACAAAACATAGATAATATTAGTTTTTAGTGCACGGTGTCATTTCCAGACATCAACATCGTTCACATATTGATCCACCCTATAAACAGTCTTTAGGCATTAAAGCCCGTTTGACGTAGTGCTTGAACTCACTATCCGACCACTATGTGCTGTGAGACTTTGGTATAAAGCCTAACGCTATTACCTAAAAAACTGGTTTGGTCTTAGTTGGCCTGAAACATGGAATGACCAATTTGTTACTGTTTCTAGTATTTACATTATGTTGGTCTTTACTAAATCCAATATATCTAAGTTTTTTTTTTATTATTTATAATGATAATAATAGAATGATATTATAAAATGATGAGTGTCGTAGTAATCGAGTGGTTTTACTAATGGAATATCGATCCGACGGCCGTAGTTTTAAACTTTGGTATGTACCAACGAATTTTCTGGAATTCGCGTATATTTTTAAATTCAAATTGGTAATACTATCGGCTGACGCTGATGGAAACATTGTGAGGAAACCTGAACCTGAGAAATGTTTTAGTAGTACCACCGTATCTGGGAAGTATAAAACTGTGAATTTCTCAGTCTGAAATCGCCAACATGTGGGCTGACATAGTGATTATGTCCATATCTTACCTTTCTACGGGAAGAGTCCTATGCAGTAGGCTAGGCCCCCTTGGCAGTGGCTCAAGCCTAAGTCCATTCCCTAGGCGTGGAGCCCTTGAGTACGCTGCCCGCTCGAATACAGTGACCCAAAATCTTTCATCACTGCAACAACATTACACATATCACCTCCACACACGTGCACGCGCACATGCTTACACATGGAAGTGGAAGCGTTTTATTTTTTCCGTTATCGAACTGAATTAGTTCAGATAAAAAAACTATCCGACACGAAATACATATAAGAGTTATTAAGGTATATATGCTTGGTACACATATATATCTCACTAACTTATATACGTATGAATATGTAGCTTAGATTAGGTTAGCTCAGTTAGGCCGCGAATTGCATAAACTGGACAACAGCCCAAGCCGAGGTGTGCCGTGCACCCTTGAGCTAGTTGTCAAAATTAAATCGGCTGAATATCTTAAGCGCTCGCTTTAGTAGTCCGGTGAAGCTGTTAAGGCCCTAATAGACCAATAGCGTAGTTAGCTCGAAAAAAAAGGTCTATGCAGTAGGTCTCTTACTAATGATGATTATGAGTGTTGCATATTTTATTTATTTAATAAAGTAAATATCAAACGTACTAAAATGCCAACAAGAAATGCTATCGAATCGAGTTCCAGAGGTAACGTCTCAACTGTAATAGTAAATAATAGCAGTCGCGACCGTAACGTTACGACTTTAATGAATGAAGTTATCGTTTTACGGTAACCATTATACCAGAACTCTGAGCTACACAAATGACCCTCCGGCTCTGCCAAGTACTCTAAGTTACCAAACTTCTCCATTAGACAAACGAACTACCTTAACAGTTTTTTCATTATTATATATAACTAGCTTTTGTTCGCGGCTACGCTCCCATTAACATAGTAAAATATATTTTACTATTTTCCTTATACTGTAAGGTAGAATGCTAAATATTTAAAAGTGAGCCCGATGTTTCTAGTTATTATTTATACTAAGATTCACTTCTCACGTTACTGGTCCACAACAGACTGCTGAAAAATTAAAACTGTTGATCTGTCACTATCTCTTTCGGTTATTATGTATTCTAAATTAACACAACACTGCTTCTTACCAGAATTTTAAAATATGATGATACTTTGACCGTCGCTATGAGACTAAACATCTAAGAGCAAACTCGATATTACTAGTTGTTATCTATACTAACATCCAATTACGACACTGCCTTTATCAAACCCTTGAGAAATTATACTTTGATATGGCATTGTAAGACTAAACATCTGAGCGCAAACTCGATATTTCAAGTTACGTGTATTATCTATACTTAAATTCAGTTACAATATCCTTAAGAATAATACCTTTTTTTTACGTCATAGCAGGCAAACGACTAGGTTGGTCACCTGATGTTAAGTGATCACCACCGTCCATAGACACCAACAACACCAAGGGAGTCGCAAGTGCGTTGCTATCCTGTGTTTGGGGGAAAGGGAGGGAGTGGCAGAGGATAGGGAAAGGGAGGGGAGATGGGCCTCCGGTGCTCTCAATGGCCGAACGAAACGTAACAATGCAAGCACTGTTACTTCACGTTGGTTTTCTATGAGAGGGTGGTATGACGAGCCGACCCATTCATGCTGAAAGCAATAATAACTTCAGCATGGCTCTACCACCTACAATCTCCAAATACCTTGATTTAGCACAATGAAATTAAACAGAATAAAACACAAAATAATGTTATATATATATAATAAAAGTATGAAATCGTTTCACATGAGTTATAATGTTCCTGATTATAATCAGTCGTCGCTGTGCGTGTGCTGTGCACGTGTAGTATTATAACTCGATGCTTAAAAGTGAGTACGCATCCTTGACAAGCTAAGGCCTGTTTCAAATTGCAGTCGGATCTTGGGCGGTTGCGTGTTAGGGATGGCGATTCGTCACAAAAAAAAATTATCTGGATTATCTATGGAATCGATTCATGAAAGAATCGAGAAGTGAAAGAAAAATCGATCACTTGCTTTGTTTTTTATAAGTCTTTCTTTTTTTAATTATACATTATTGTACAGTTATATTTTTATTTAAATAAAAATAATCGAATCACGATTTTATAGTGTCAGAAATAGATTCACTGAATTCTAAATATCGATTATACAAATTATCGATCTCAGATCGCCATCTCTAGTGCGTGTATTTCAAATGTACGTAGACGCTGCCAGCATCACTATGAATGCTAGATGGGTTGGTTCTCAAGTACAGCTGCCGGAACATACCTATATGTATTTGGTGAGACTTAACTTGCGGGTTGTACCTAACCAGATAGGTTTAGAAAAACTATTCGAATTGGATCATAACGGTTCGGTTTTTATTGAGATTTGCAAACATTTGCCTAGATAAATACATAGGTATCTTGAGAAAATAAATTTCTTTCGCCAATACCACTATTGTTCGAACCTGCACGCTTGAAACATCTCTAGAGGCCGCAATATTTAGTCCGTTCTTGGCTGCCTCTGATTTATTACCTTGTTGGCGCAACTTACACGGATTTACGAAAACGTATAACAGCCTAATTCATTTTATAAACGTGATAATAAGTTTATTTGTTACATTTCACATTCTAATCACTCAACCGATCACCAGGAAATCTTGCGTATATACTTTTTGTAAAAAAATGGTGCCGTTTCTAAGGAATACATCAAATTTAGATTAACGCAAGACGGATAAAAGCTTGTTGGATATGTACTAATAATATGTACTTTTTTACTTTTATATATAGACTAGCCTTAGCCCGCGATTTCGTCAGCGTTGAATAGTTACTTTAGGTTAACGCTGGTAGCGTTAACGTTAACGCGGTTAACGCGGAAGCTCTCAAAAGAAAGAAAAACCTCCGATTTTCAAACATTCTTCATTAATGCTCTGCTCTTATTGGCCTTAGCGTGATGATATATAGCCCACAACCTTTCTCGATAAATGCTCTATATAACACTGAAAGAATTTTTCAAATCGGACAAATCGAGATTGCCTCCTACAACGTCACAAACACACAAACTCACAAACTTTACCTCTTTATAATAATAGAAGATTAAGATTAGCTGCGCCCGTGACTTCCTACCTAATGTAAAAATAGAGTGACTAATAAAATCATCTGACTGTATTAAGTCCATTTACTTATCTACTTTTCTCTCGTAGTTAAGTCGCGTCGTCATTAAAATTACAATAACTTTGGATAGAGTCAACCGATTTTTACGAAACTAAGACTAAATGTTACTCGAGGATACCCTTTTTAAGCACACGCTTTATGATTGTTTTAGTGAGGTTTTATCGTGAACGCAGTAGGTACTATAGCAGTGATACATGTTCATACAAACAAACAGACAGACAGACATTTCTAACAATTATTTAAATGTATTTTATTACTTATTCCAAGAGACCTGCTCCAAATTTTTTCAGATACCATACTTTTACATTCTAATTACATGTATAGATAGACGAATGCAAAACAGTTAACTACATATTCCTCCTTTGTTTCTCGACCGATCTTTATGTTTTTAATAACTATTGACGGATTATAATGTTATCAATAAAAAAACGTATGTATCTACTTATGCACGCAGATAAGGATTTATATATCTTTAACTTATAAAAGAAATTAAATACATTGATAACGTTTTAATTTAAAAAATATAATTGACTTTAAAAGGCCGCAATATTATTCTTTTAAATATATCTTTATACAGAATTAAGTAAGATACTAAAAAAAAGTAGAATAAACTACTTATGAAATAATAAAGTAAATAAAAAGAATACATACCGATAAATAAACTCAAATCTATAAACCCACTTTCAAAAGTTTCTAACATTAAAAAAATACCATTTTTATCATGTATACTCACAATAAATTATAATTCCTCATTATATATAATTTTAAATCGCACACAAATACACACGTATATTTATGTATGAATATATTATTTTATCTCCACTGTTATAAAACAACTGTTATAGATTCCAATATATTTGAATAACTACCATGAATATAGTCATAAAACATGACAGACGATTACCAAATAACTTCATTGTGTCGCTTATAAGTGTCATAGTGCGCGCGCATGTTATGAATTCGCTCTCATCTTTTTTCTCAAACTCGTCAGAAGAAGTATAACTTGAAAAAGTGTCTACGACTTTTTTTTTATTAATATCGACGCGTCGGGCCTTTATTTATAAGTCTTTATTCTTCATACTTCATGATACTCACGTTCCCCAATACACTACTTATATAATATACTAATTTATATAATTTTTGGACATAAAACTCAATAGTATTGATACTTAACAATCCTTTTGAAATTTCGACCACTGCACGCGCCATTACTTATATTTATTACTCTAAATTAACTGTTTGTCGTAGCTCCTTGTCGCAAGTCCGAAATGGCCACGCGCGCGGCAGAAACTTACCAAGTTGTACATAATAGAATAAGATAATTTAATGCTGCTCCAACGAACATTTTGATATTATACTGTTCTACAAACAAGCCGATGGTAGCTCATTCGGATGTACAATATCCTAATTCCATTTATACTAATGTACCCGGCTTCAAATTTATAATTCTATGCATAAATTATTCTACAAGTTTACGCAAAAGAAAATTTTAGACTCCGACTGAATTGCCACAGTAGAAATCTCGAGTAAGTTTAAAACAAATAATGAACGTTTTATTAAATTACTAGCGGGCCCGGCAGACGTTGTCCCGCCCTTATTATAAAAAAATCCTTGACAAATTATATACTAATATAATGTGCCTCATCAATCGCTCTATCCACCGGTGAAAACCGCATGAAAATCCGTTCGGTAGTTTTTGAATTTATCGCGAACAGACAGACAGACAGACGCGCCAGGGGACTTTGTTTTATACTATGTAATGATATCCCGACAACGTGACTGAAGTGTAGTTTTTGAAGGTGGTAGAACCACGCTGTAGCTATTATTAGTTTCAGCATGAATGGGTCAGCTCGCTCGGGGTAGTACCTCCCTCTCACAGAACACCAACGTCAAGTTACAGTGCTCGCATTGTTACGTTTCGTTCAGTCAGTGAGAGCGGCGGAGGCCCACCTCCTTTCCCCCTTTCCCTTCCCCTTTCTCCTTTCCCTACCCCTCCACCATACACAGGCTGGCAACGCACTGGCGACTCCCCTGGTGTTACTAGTGTCTATGGACGGTGGTGATCACTTAACGTCAGATGACCCACCTGTTCGTTTGCCTCCTTTTGACATTAAAAATCCGATTTTAAGCATTGTGTAATCTAAAAACCATGACGGCTACAGAAATATTTATAATATTTCGCTTTTATGCTCGCGACTTCACATATATTAATGTAGTTTTAATCTATCCCTATGGAACAGTACATTTTTTCTGAGTAACAAAGGTATCCTATGACACACCAACACACGAACCTAGCCATATGAACACCTGCGTCTACTATACCGACATGACTGATGACGCAATCACTAGGCTCATCCATTGGGCCTTGGACGCTCCGGTACGGGACATTATGGATTATAATTTTAAAATGAATATAAAAGATGAAAATGAAGCCGCCATAAAGGCGATAATCGCAATTAGAAAACCGGTCTAAAATAGGTAAAATAATAACAATAATTGCTCACAATTATAAAAGATTTTGACATCTATATCATTACATAGTATAAAATAAAGTCCCCTACCGCGTCTGTCTGTCTGTTCGCGATAAACTCAAAAACTACTGAACGGATCTTTATGCGGTTTTCACCAATGGATAAAGTGATTCACGAGGAACATTTTGGTATATAATTTGTCCAGGATTTTTTTATAATCAGGGCGGGACAACGTCTGCCGGGCCTGCTAGTCTATACATATAATAAGAATGTAAACCTAACGTATCTGCACTTTTTACATTATTGTGAAAAAAATTGTTGCACGTGTCTAGGAATAGGTAATAAAATACATTTCAATCATTTTTAGGAATCTCTGTCTCTCTGTCTGTCTGTTTGTTTGGACACGCATCACTACCAAAGTACTGCATTCAAAACTTATAAAGCACATCCTCGAGTAACATTTAGTCTAAGTTTTATTAAAATCAGTTCACTATATCAAAAGTTATTGTAATTTTAATGACGACGCGACTTCAGTACGAAAGAAAAGTAGGTAAGTAAATGGACTTATTACATTTGGATGATTTTGTTAGTCACTGTTTTCGTCACGCGGATGGAGTCGCGGGCACAGCCAGTAACCAATAAAATAAACAAAAGCTGAAAGAAGGAGCGGGTCAAGAGCTCACAGAAAAATTTCACAATGCCTGGTTGAATAGTGTACGACATAAGAGGGTAACAAACAAACAAATTTTCGCATTTATAACATTAGTTAGAACTAGCTTTTACCTGCAGCTTCGCTCGTGTTAATGTAGATTTGAGCTGTCTCTCAAGCTATTAAGCAAGCTAAGATACAGTATTTTTTTCTCGATAGAAGGCACTTTGTCCTTCTCTATACGCCTGGCATCATTTAGTAGTTAAAGCGTAACAAACAAACTTACATTCGTATAATATTAATAAAGAAATACGGATTTATTCCCCCCCCCCCCCCCCATTCATTTTTTTTTTTAATATAACAAACCCCCACCCCCTTTCCCACCCCCCCCTCCTCCCTCCAACCCACCCATTCCACCCATTCACATTCCCATTTTTATTTTATGATTTTTTATTTTATACTAAAATCAGATTCCCTCCTTACCTTACATAATATTATCTAATTTAAGATCAAAACAAACCTACCTTTTATTTCCTTTAATTTTTTCCCTTTCCCCCCCCCCCTTTCTTCTCCTCACATTATATTATAATAAAAATTTTTTTTCTTTATTTTTTTTTTTTTTTTTTTTTTAATTTTTTTTATAATAATATAAATTTCCTTCCTTTTTTTTTTTATTTTCTTTTTTTTTTTTTTTTTTTTTTCTTCCCCCCCTTTTTTTTTAATATTCTTTTTATGATATTTTTTTCTTTTTTTCATAAAAAAATTTTTTTAATACCCCCACTATTTGTTACCCACACCTCCCCCAAAAAAAAATTTTTCCCCCCTTTTTATTTTTTTATAAATATAACATAATAATTTCTTACAAAAATCCCCCGAAAATCTTTTGATCCTCTTATGTAAATAATATCGTCCCCTCTTGAAAAAAAAAAAAAATCACACCCCCCCCCCCATTTTTTTTTTTTTTTTTTTTTCCCAAACCTCACCCCACCTCCTCCAAAACCCACCAACATTTAGAAAACTATTTTTTTTAATTTTCAAAACAACCCACATATTATTAAAACTCTATTTGAAATTCTCCTTCTTCATTCCAATTTAACTTTTTTTTAGGTTTTTTTTTTTGGAAAAAATCTTGTCACCTTTGTTTAGCAAACATTTTTTATACAATAAAATAAATGTAACAACATATAAGTGACAGTTTCGTTTACACAAATTTTTTTCATATGAGGTTGATAAATTTACCAAAAAAATATATTTTCCCCCCTTATTTATTTTTTACTTTATATTATTTTTTTCTCCCCCCCCCCCCAATCGTTTCCCCCTTATTTTTTTTTTTTTTTTTTTTTTTTTTTATTTTAGGAAATATATATTTTTTTTTTTTTTTATTTTTTTTCTATATTTTTCAAAATAAAAATTTTTCAAAATCCCTCAAAAATTTTATTATTTATATATTTTTTTTTTTTTTTCCTTTTTCTTGAGAATCCCTTTCGTTTTTTATGATAAAAAATATTTTTTATATATCCTTTCAATATTTATTTTTTCTCTTCCAAATTTCTTTTAAATTTGTTTAATTTTTTTTTAATTGTATATTTTTTAAAGGACAAAAAAAAAAGCAAATCCTTGAGAATTCCCTTCTTTTTTTTAAAAAAAAAAATTCTTTATTTTATTTTCTTATATTTATTTTTTTTTTTCCAAATTTCTTTAAAATTTCTTTAATTTTTTTTAAATTATTCGTTTTTTCAAAAACACAAAAGACAAAAATTGTAAAAAGATTATTTTTGGCTTCTATATCGATAACAAAATCTACCCCGATAAAAATTTTCAAAAAATATTTAATGTACAGATTTGACCTTGCTACAGTTTTATTATAGTATAGATGTTTACTGACAAGATACACGATATGAATGAAACACAATAAACTCATAACATTATGCATTATACATAGTTAATATCTGGTATATTCAACATAGTAAATGACATAATAAATTATTTATCATTTAATTTAAAAAATATGCCGTTTTATTTTTCTTTCATTGAGATGAGTAACAGATGAAAACCATGTAACTAGGAAAGTTTTTAGTATAAAGATGGATGTATATAGGAGTAGAGGAAGACCGAAAGGGTGTGGGATGGATTGTGTGAAAAAATATATTTGTATAAAAGATGTAAATACTGAGGGGAGAGTGGAAAAGGAAAATATGTTGTGGCGATCCTACTTAGCTGGGATAAAATAATGATGATTTTTCCTTTATTGTAAAAGACATAAAACTTATATTACAAAAACCATCAATAATTTATAGTCTCTAAATACGACTCAAAGAACATTCCTATTACGCCGCAATCAACAGTAAAGTATGGTATTTGTTTTATTTAACTTTATTATCAAGAACAAAGACAAGATCAAAACTTTACTGGTAAATACAGGATTTTTCATAGTATTATGTAGACTATATAACTATTATCATAACATTTTTTCATAGGTAATTTTTTTTCCAACTAACTACGCTATTGACCTAGCAAGGTCTTAACAGCTTCACCGGATTACTGTTTTTTTTTCCATAGGTAGCAAAGACTGAATACTAAAGTATTGAAGCAATGACGGCTTAGTTTATAACGTGTTCGAATACCGCGTGTGGTTGCGCCGCTTTAAATTTAGTATAGAAATTCCCGCATTATGGATTAGGTCGCGCCACTTTGAAGCCCGACCAATTAATTGCGATCAGGTCACGCCACCTTTCTAGCCTTGCCCAATCACCTTTTCCTGGCACATGCTAGTTCGGTATCGCGACGCCCGCGCCGCTAGTTTCGATTGCGGCCGCCAGTGTTCGACTGTTGCCGCCATTGTGCTAGTTCGACTGCTATCGTCGAGTAGTTTGCGCGCCGCACAGTGTTGTTGTGTCGTACCGCGCCGCATGCTAACATTTTGAGTTTTTGCATGGTCGAGTGAAAAATAAACGCATCGCTACATACGTGCCGACATACATTATAAAAAATAAGTATTGTGTGAGAGAAGACTCGGTGGAGAGAAACGAGAATCATCTAGCCGGCTAGCCACGTGGAGACTGCATCGCCGCGAGGTATGTGCCAAGTTTCCTTCCTACCCTTGTCTCCCTAGTCGTAACTGATCGCAATAGTTGAATATCAAATATAGCATCCCCGCAAATACAGTCCACTTAAATTATCATAGATACCCCCGCAACGCACCCTTCGGTGACGTCGACCATCGCACCGGCGTCACCAGTGTGGATTAACGTAAGTTCGAATCCTTGCAAATGAATAGGAGCTTCCAAAGGAAACGTAACACAGATAGAGCTTTCCCATCTGGTTAGCTGTCCTGCCCTGGTTAGTTACCCTGAAGTTGAAAGTCTATCGCCAAGCCCCTTTTGGTGTATTCTTGCAGCTGCACTTAAGAGCCAGGCTATGGTATACCGTATATACCATCTTGACCACATCGGCATTTATCAACAGACGAGAATATAACCAAACGAAAAAAAAATATTAATAAACTTTACTAGAATTACTCTAAAATCGTAAATAGTGACATACAATTAAAAAAAAGTCGAGGCAGCCATAAGGACTGCCGACAGAAGTGAAAACTCGAAACAATTGAATTTAAACTGTGTTTTTTTTTAAACTAAGAATATTGCGAATTATTTAAATTTCATAATTTGTAAATAGAAATTATTATCATTAGTCTTTCTTTCACAATTAATGACACTCCGAGTAAAGATTATATACTTATTAATACAGTTAATTCATCAAACATATGTAGCAACCGAGTATGTCATCCTCTTTGGCAGACTAGCTGAAAGTTTTGTATATATTGTAAATAGAATGTCGTTCAAACAATGGAACAAACAAATGAAATATGGCGTGTCTGTATAAATACCTTATATGGTCATATGAATTAACAATTTATTTCACGCACTCCGAGTATTATTATTACGCTGTCCACGTCAGTCTAGAATCTTATAGTAGTGAGCCCGAAGCTCCTACACATACATAGAAAGACTGCACAATCTCAATACAAAATATCAATATTAAATGTACACAGGCTCTTATACTACACGTCGCTAGTCCGACGTAAGCCGCGCAAGCTCTATATGATCGGTCACGCTTACAAGCATGTCATGGTGTGAAATTATAAATTAATCGCGTACCAAAAAAATACCCCGCAACGCGTCTAAATAAGTTTTCACTTCAAAAAAATCAACTTCAGGTCTTGTACTAAAAACTATATTTACAAGTACGGACTTTACAATGGTTTGAATACTTAAAGTAATTATATAATAACACGCAAAGTACTTTTGACGGTAACACATTAATTTACTATCTCATATAACTCCACACACATCCCTCCACAAGGGAATGAAGGCTGGGATATGGGCGATTACGGGACGCGCTAAATTCTTCCGTATATTAAAATGAAACCCCGGCTATTCTCTCATAGCTCAGTACATTACCTTTAGTGAATTCACACGTATAAAGTGTTTGTATGCTAGAACAGTTTAACACATTATGGAATAACATTGTGTAACACTATTTTTAACAAATACGTGTATCTATTTAATTCAATGATATTATAACCATAGACACGTCATAAACGCTTCGACAGCGCCTTGTTAAAACTTGGCTAGTTAGCTTCTTTTAACGGCTGCCCCGTCAATCCGCCCGTATCCAAACAACATATTTCTTTTTCACCACCGATATTGAAAATATGCCATCTTACTTCCACATTTTATCTAAGACAGTTTACTTGTGTGCGTTATCGCGCTATTTGTTTTATCAAAATATCATGTAGGTAACGTATTTACACCTTTTTACTTATAATACCATTGATTTAATTGCATTAAAGTTACTATAGTATTCAATTGTCATGGAAATATTTAGTTGTGACGCGGTTTCTGTCGCGTATACATCAAAATGATTTTGTTTGTTACTAGTTTGTTTTGTGTGATGGCTGCGATTCATAGAATTCTCTCGAGCAATCTTTAAATTTATAAGTGAATATCAATGAAGCTTCGAAAAGCATCTCATAGAAAGAAAACCGATACAGTGAACCCGTAAATAATAAAAGTACATTAGATAATTCTGAGAGCTATTTAGAAAAATAAATGGTGCGCGAGTAGAGATAAAAAGAAATCTAAGCACTTATTAATGAGTGAATTCAAGATATTCTCGGCTATTATAATTATGCAAAGTTGCAAGATTAGATTATTAATTTCTTTATGAGACAAACGAGTTATACGCATCTGTTTCGCTTAACTGAATATTAGGTGCAAGTACATTGAAATTTTCAACATTTCTTCATTATTTATATTGTTACAGAGGGCGCTAGTTCGGTGACCTGATGTCGCAGTACGTGACTTTTTCCACCTAATTTCTCTTAATGTATTTATTAACTCATTTATGAGGTAACTAACTTTTGCTAGCGGCTTCGCTCGCGTAAATGTATTCGACCTATATTTTGGAAAAGGTTTTTTCTCTGATTGAAAAGAACGATAAATGTAATGTGTGAAAGCGTAACAAACTCGCATTCCAATTTATAGTAGTAAAGATTATTCCTATAGTCAAACGGATGACAGAAAAACATGTTACATACAAAACACTTAGATCTGTCAATTCTCATAGTGATCGGTCAATTGGTCTTAGAACTTTTTCATTTCACACATACCGACAGTCATTTTTTCAATACACCAGGTGAAAGGTTAGACACTCGCATTATTCTAGAATATGACACTTCATGGTCACATTTAACATATAAAATAATAATATTAAAACAAATACTAATAAATAACCAAGAAAACCTAAGTGAAAGTTTGGTCTAAGACTTTCAAAAGTATAGCTACAAACGTGTATATAAATTACTAAACCTAAGTGCAATGACCGGTGCCAAAAGCTACAATGGGTGACCTGGATTTAATAACCTTCGATAGTAAAACGGGCAATAAACCCTTTTGTTTTGTTCCTGACGTTCCCTTTCAAATGAAAGTGAAATCACCCGATGGTCATTGACACTGTGCTTTAAAATAAGCATAGAGGATTGTGTATATTTTAAAAGATAATTAGGTCAAATATTAAACACCTATTTTTTTAATCAATTTAGGACGAGAATCGAGTGCAGAGTGTTTTCCAGAACTATTGCTACTATCTAAACAGTCACCTGCTATATAGGTGAAATTAAAATGGTTTTATATCTTTTTCTCCTCTGATAACGGATTTTCTTTATTATTTTTTTTAGTATCTCTAGACGAGCCTTTTGCACAAATTTGAATTCCGTTCTTTATTTTGAATTGACTGCACATGTACCAAATGAGAACCAAACTGTGCATTCCACGTAAAGCGGAAGACAAAATTTGGTGTCAAAAGGCTATTATAGAGTGGATCAATATGTGAACGATGGTGATGTCTGGAATTGACGAATCTCTGTGCATCCATTAAAAACGTTTGTGACATTTACTATTATATAGAATATATTATTATTCTAAATATTATATATATCATTATATAGTATAAAACAAAGTCCCCTACCGCGTCTGTCTGTCTATCTGTTCGCGATAAACTCAAAAACTACTGAACGGATTTTCAAGCGGTTTTCACCAGTGGATAAAGTGATTCATGAGGAACGTTTTGGTATATAATTTGTCAAGGATTTATTTATAATCAGGGCGGGACAACTTCTGCCGGGCCCGCTAGTTTGTTAAAAAGATAAACCAGATCGAGTTTCTTGCCGGTTCTTCTCGATGACTGGGTTGTTTTCCGAACCGGCGGTAGTTTTGACCTTCATAAATGCCTTCTTAGGGCCTAAATTGAATAAAGTGTTTTTGATTTGATTTGATTTGAAAATAGTGAGTGATGTTCCCGATTTTAGTAATATTAAATTATGTTATACATATATACTAGCGGACCGGGCGGACGTTGTCCTGCCTTGAAAACAAAAAAATCCTAAAAGTCGACCGCAGCGCCACCTACCGGGTCCAATTGTGAATCTAAACCATTCTCGGATCCACTCGAACACGCACACAAAATTTCATCAAAATCGGTCCAGTCGTTTAGGAGGAGTTCAGTCACATACACACGCACACAAGAAATATATATATTAAGATAACCTCGATTTAGATCATCATCAGCCTGTATGAGACTTACTGCAAAGCCATAGATCTCTTCCCGAAGGAAGGTATGGGCGTAATCACCACGCCAGCCCACGACGTATTGGCGTTTTCAAACTCTGAGTAATCCACAGTTCTATGTTTTCCCACATACAGTTGTACTACAAAAACATATCTCAAGTCAGGTTTGTCACGTCACGTTCTCAGGTCACGATGGTTTCCTTCACCGTCAACCGATAGTGTTACCAATTTAAATTAGTAAATGTATGCGAATTAGAAAAATTCGTTGGTACATGCCGGGGTTCGAACCTGCAGACATCGAAATAATATTCCACCGGTCAAGCCACTAGGCCACCACGACTTAGATACATAGATCGATTTAGATAGAAAATATTATTACAATATAAGTAGAGGATTTAAAAAATTAGAGTAACCGGTACGTATGTGCCATTCAAAATGCAAACCATAGATACAGTAAAGCAATCTAATAAAGATAGCTCATTGATTAAAAATAAAACCACCGCCTCACAAATTTGGAAAGCGTGAAAATCTTTACCAATCACGTATTATTAATTAGAACGTGTACGTGACGTCACTGTATTGTAGTAAATCCAACAAACTGTTAATTACCCGACAAGCGCAATACCTGAGACGGTACCATGACAGATGACGTCATAGTTCTCATTACACCTAAATAACGATCACGCACAGACGGCACGTTGACAAATTAATACCATTGTACCTTCAATAATTGTCCTATGGTTATGATATCTATACTAATATTATAAAGAGGTAAAGTTTGTGACGTTGTGAGTTTGTGAGTTCGTGACGTTGTGGCGTTGTAAGGGGTAATCTCAGGAACTACTGGTCCGATTTGAATAATTCTTTCAGTGTTATACAGCTCATTCATCGAGAATGGTTATAGGCTATATATCATCACGCTAAGGCTAGTAGGAGCGGAGCACAGTTGAAAAATGTTTCAAAATCGACATGTTTTTTTTTGAGAGATTCTGCTGTGTGTCAGCGTTATCCCAGAGAACTATTACTACGTGGACGAAGTCGCGGGCAGGGGTTATAATCTATATACTAATATTATAAAGAGGTAAAGTTTGTGAGTTTGTGACATTGTAGGGGGTAATCTCAAGAACTACTAAACCGATTTTGAAAATTCTTTTACCAATAAAAAGCCACGTTATTTGTGAGTGATAGATAGCTCATTTATCGAGGAAGGCTATAGGCTATATATCATCACGCTAAGGGCAATAGTAGCGGAGCTACAATGAAAAATGTTTTAAAATCGGGTCTTTTTTTCCTTTTGAGAGCTTCCGCTGCGTCTTAGCCCAAAATAACTATTCCACGCATGCGAAGTCGCGGGCAGAAGCTATTAACTAATTATATTATCTATAATCTATACTAATATTGTAAAGAGGTAAAGTTTGTGAGGTTGTAGGGGGTAATATCTGGGGAGTCGGAGAAAAATGGTCGAACGAAAACGTTTCTTACGAACGCTGCCTTAATTATGAGATATATATGATTGAGTTCTAGAGAAAAGTAGTAGCTTGATAATGCCAATTACCGCCCAACGAAGTGGGCACGGGTCGGCTAGTTGTCCAATAAACTTAGATAATAGGTAATTTTAAAACAAAAACCCAAAGCATATTATCGATTAGCCAGACCGTAAGTTTAAGTGCCATGTCATGCGGATTTTAGTGTCAAAGGGTGAATCAATATGTGAACGATGGTGATGTCTGGAATTAACACATTTGTCTGTGCACCCATTAAAAAAGATGGTACCGTTTTTTTTCCGAACTGACTGAACTTCGCTATTGACCTAGCAATGCCTTAACAGTTTCACCGGACCACAGATGGTACCGTAAATATGTTATAAATATGTGTATATTGAAAAAATTTTGTCGGTTCTTCTCTTGTGGTTGTTTTTCCTGGGGGTTTGGTTTTAACCCCTCTCCGGGCATTATAAGGTGTGGATTTAATTTTTTTTTTTCCTTTTTTTTTATGGGCCCTCCCCCAAAACCCTTGGAAGCCCCCGTTTTTATAAAACTCGAGAAAAAAAATCTTTTGAAACAGCTTCCTTCTGTAATAAAACAGAGTTTATTATTGATTTTATTTTTCTATTGAGTTATATACCATGTATGAAATGATACCCTTTTTGTGAATATAAAAAAAAATTGTACATATTTCCACATTTTGAATCCAGTTAATGTTTGATCGAATAAAGGAACTACAATAAATAAATAAAGATTTGAATAAATGACACACACAAATTATTTAAATTAATATTTATTTATCACATAAATTATGTATACAATACTTCAAAAGATTAGGAGTTTGTGATAGGTAGTTTAAGTGTCAAATTAACGCGGTAATTTATACATATGTAGGAGCCTAGGGCTCACTACTGTAGGAGTCTAGTGCCCGGTTTCTGAGATACTTGGTTAAACTACCAATAGTTATTGACTCAACAAAGTTATCCATAAGATGAACTGTCAAATGGCCCGTTGAATTTTACTGGCATTTATCGTATGATTGTGTGTTCAGAAACGCAATTTGACAAGTTATCGAACCGATAACGCTATTGAACAGATAAACTACAATTAAAGTACCTCAGAAACCGGGCACAGATCGACTTGGACAGCGTAGTGATAAGACTCGGAAGGCTTAAAATAGACTGTTTATTTCTAACCCCATATATGGTATTTATCCAGGCAACCGATCGTTCAATTGCTTGAACGACATATTCTATCATTACATAGTCTAAAACAAAGGTATAAAACAAAGTCCCCTACCGCGTCTGTCTATTCGCGATAAACTCAAAAACTACTGAACGGATCTCTATGCGGTTTTCACCAGTGGATAAAATGATTCACGAGGAACGTTTTTGTATATAATTTGTCCGGGATTTTTTTTATAATCAGGGCGGGACAACGTCTGCCGGACCCACTACTTTACAATAAATTCAAACGTTTCAGTCAGTCTGCCAAAGACGATGACATACTGCGTAATCGGTAAAATGTAAAACTAACGTGTCTATACTTTTACATTTTTGTAAAAAAAAATTGTTTCAGATATCTTGGAATAAGTAATAAAATACATTTCAATCATTTTTAGAAATGTCCGTCTGTCTGTCGGTTTGTATGGATACGCATCACTGCTCTTTAGCAGTAAACGTAGTGTTTTTATTACGTAATCAATAAAACCTCACCAAGCATATCCTCGAGTAACATTTAGTCTTGGTTTCATTAAAATCGGTTCATTCTATCAAAAGTTATTGTAATTTTAATGACGACGCGACTTAAGTGCAAGAGGAAAGTAGACAAGCAAATGGACTTAATACATTCAGACGATTTTATTAGTCACTGTTTTTTTACATTCCGTCCCACGCGGACGGAGTCGCGAGCACAGCTAGTATTTCATAATAGTATAGTAATTTTTACAACATATGGCAGTATATCTACAAAATAAAATGGTGGCGAAATCTTTACAACTTCCCAGTGAATTTGGTGATCAACTTCGCTTCTGTATAATAACCTATATACTAAATGCCACCAATATTAAACAACAGTGAAATAACTCAAGTTTATAATTTTTTTTTAAACCATTGCATGTATCAATGTGTACACGCCGTGGAGGTGAAAATTCTTATATGTATAAAATTATATAATATGATAATGCTCATAAATTATATACTATACAAAGTCCCGTATTATAAATACTTCACTATACATTTACTCATTTCGATATGCTACTAGACTCAGCTGGGTCTAGCTGACACTTATACATATTTACACATACACAGGCCTTGCGATTAACGCGTAACACAATGTTTTCCCTGCCGTGCCAAAAGAAGTATCTCTTCAATAAAAAACTACTGTATTAAATAAATTACGTTCCCGCCCGAAATTGTGAACTCGTCTTTAGTTCTTCTTCTATTTTATTTTTAGCAACCAGTCTTCTAGTAGACTATTACTGTCATTATCAAGTGAGTATCGATATTACAAGTTTCTTGATATAATTTCAATGAACTAACAAGATGGTGGCCATCTTGTTAGAACTTTCCAGGGAGTTTTTCAGTTTTTCAGTCAGAATCCATGCTCCGCGGTATTATTTCCGATCCACTTCACTTGTGCAGAATAACCAAACTATATTACGTAAAGCACCTCCAACATTACACCAAATAATACAAGGAGTTGTTGCCGGGATTTTAGTCTGTCATGTAGTGTAAGTAGGTGTGTACATTACAGAAATACTTTTTCAAAAACATTTGTAACTAAGACACGCACGCCATCTACTGTAACATGTAACGTGTAGATTAGATATGTGAATACCAATAGTATATCGAAGGGAATGGGATTTATCATCAGCAACATACCTGGAACTTTAACCTACTATATACCACCCTCAGTGCCTACTAACATATAAGAAAGTAATGAAAATGTTAAGCTATACATTATCGAACAATATGTGTTAAATCTTTTGTTATATAGCTATATTATGTCCATATTGTCGATATAATTTTGTTATTCTTATACGTTGCTATAATAACTGAGTTATGTAGACGCAAACGCAGTAAATAAAACAAAATGGCCGCCAAATTGATCAACAAGATAATATAATTCAAATTACCTACCAATATATGACTTTCAATTATGTAAATTTATTCTTGAAGTCCAGTACAGCGCACGTCTCACGCGCTTGTTTACAGTAAACAACATATTTTTAATTAATTTCACACGGACCAATTCACGGGAAACAGTTCATCACTACTACGAAGTCTTGGCTAACAAAATAAAATAGTCTAAGTTATTTCTTATATTGAGTTATCTGCCAGTGAAAGTCCCGTGAAAAGCAGTTCAGGCATATCGGATATTCTACAGCGGCCGAGATAGAATAAAAAACCATAATTACTTTTTCGCTATCTACCAATGAACACCACGTAAAATCGGTCCAACCATTTTGGAAAGAGCAATGCGGAGGAAGCCGCGAACAAATAAAATAGAATATGTCAATCGCTATAATTTCTTTCGGCTATCTGCCAGTAAAATTCCCATTAAAATAGGTCCAGCCGTATTGGAGATTACCCGGAAGAAACAAACTAACAGAGAAAATATAATAATATAAAAATACCGACGGGATATAAAAGAAATAGTTGTAATTTTAATTTCACATACACACACTTTATTTTTATAATACGTAATAGATTACAAATAAAAAATTGCAATCAAAACTAACGTAGAATATTTTTTTTGAATAGGAACACAAAATAAACTTTGAAAATGTTTGCGATAGAAACTTACCACGTTGTCATGGCAACGTATATAATAATAACGCTAACGCGCAGCGAAAGCAGCTCTCAAAAGGAGAAAAATGCCCGATTTTGAAACATTATTCATTGGCGCTTCGCTCCTATTGGTTTTAGTGTGATGATATATAGCCTAAATCTTTCCTCGATAAATGAGCTATCTTTAACCGAATGATTTTTACATCGATTTTTACGGATCGATAGTTCCTAAGATTAACGCGTTCAACCAAACAAACAAACTCTTCAGCTTTATATATTAGTATCATTACATAGTATAAAACAAAATCCCTTACTACGTCTGTCTGTCTGTCTTTTCGCGATAAACTCAAAAACGATTTAACGGATCTTTATGCGGTTTTCACCAGTGGATAAAATGATTAACGAGGAACGTTTTGGTATATAATTTGTCCAGGATTTTTTTTTATAATCATGGCGGGACAACGTCTGCCGGGCCCGCTAGTAGATTCATAATCTTGTGTTACTTAAATAGATATTGTGTAAAATTGGTGGTGTTTTATGTAATATAGTTTGTTTATTGTGCATAAGTGAAGTGAATGGAAAATAATACCACGGACCATGAATTCTGAGATGCCACAATAATTCCCTGGAAAGTTGTAATAAGAGAGCCACCATCTTGTTGGAGCATAAACATTGACATTGAAATGATCGCACGGCACTAACTTGTAATACTATTAACTACTCGACAATGGCAGTAATAATCTAAAAGACTGGTTGCCAAAAATAAAGTTAAAAAAAAAATAACACAGGACTATGGAAAAATTTAAAGATCACTACATGGCATTCCAAGATCCCGGCAAAAACTCCCTCCTCGTCTTTAGTTAACATTTCCTTTTTATAATTTTAAGAACATCGAATACACGGCCTTTAAGCCTAACTTTAGTTCGTTTTTCTAGAGAGTTTTTCTAGTTTTAAACATAGCTTTAACAAAATGGTGGCTATCTTGCTTGAACTGTCGTACATTTTTATAATAACTCAAAGTGTATATTTTCTTAGTTATTATTTCAGCTTAACTCACGTCTACCTATTAAATTAATGCGATATTACTACATAATACATGATCAAATAACGATAATTTAAGCATCAGACGAGATTGTTGCCAACGGAAAAAAAATCCTATCGGAAATTAACCTCATTATTTCTAGTCAGACAATTTGACCTCTAGACGACACTAATTCAAGATGAGATAACGCACCATTGAAGAAAAAAGATGAATAAAGCCGGTAAAACTTACCTGTAAAACTGGAACATCGCAAAATGCCAATAGAAAAAGTTTTAAACGTTAACGAAACCAGTTGTATAGTAAACACGGAATAAAGAATTCCACTCCAATAAACTCTGAATGTCTGAAATATTATGCTGTCAATGAAAAAAGCTAGTCGGGAAGTGAATGTATAGGACAACTGGCAACATTTCGCATTCCCTAACTTTTATAAATGTGTTTTATAGTAGCTCGCTTTCTGTGCGGTGTCAACGTGGAGTTAGGAAGATGTCAATGGAGTAAGCTTTCATTATATTTCTTTGTTATATTTAAAAGAAAGTTACTATAATTCTGTCATCAATATAACATGTTTATTGTTAAATAATGACAGACTGAATCATTGTTAATGACTACATCCGATACCGCTACGACACACCAATGAGGCGAGACTACAACGCCACCGGAATATCCCAGCGCCACCATATTAGAGATACATAAATTTTATATATAAATAAGGACGATTATATAGAATTGACGAAGCATTTAAATAACAATAATGTAATCCTTAATATTATTTTTGTGTTACTAAATTATTTTGGAGAAATGTGAGTAAATAGTAATTGCTTTGACTTTGATGTTGATCTACACATACTTCTATGTCGCAGCTATTGTAAGGCGAAGCTCTGCCCGGATAAATACTCACAGTGTACCTAGAGTGTTAATTGGCATCCCTGACCGATCGGCTGACTAGACGTATTTTATAACACCATTCAATAAAATGTATAAGAATGTACGTTTTAAGTTAGTACTTAAAAAGTTTGGAGTATAGCTACATATGATACAACATGTTTTTAGCTGGCATAACTTACTATGAATAAAAATTATAAAGCTGTGTCATAATGTAATAATATTAAATGTTATTAAATATATCTACGTTATTGAATACATTATTTATAAAAGGTCTTTAACCGACTGTATTGACGAAACGTAGTTTTTCGGGTTTATACTGTATTTATTTTTCTGAGCCGCTCAGCAACCTGGTTGATAGAATTTGAGAGGTATTACAATACGAGGTGTTATTAAAATCGTCTGAAAGAGTGATATAGGTTCTATAGTATAATATTAAACCACGATATCTGTAATTCCAAAATAAGAACAGAGCTAAAAATATTTTTTTAAGTAGCAATACTCAATTGAACAACTCTTTTAAAAAAAAGTCTAGTATTTCATAATCAGGTTTTTATTTAAAAATGTATATATATTATTCAGTATTTTAATACAATTTAACATGATGTTGTGAGGATGTAATCTAAAATAATACGCTAAAACTAGAGAATGCCTCCATCAAAAACGATTGTAACGTTAATGTATTTTAAATATATTGCGACGGCTTATATAAGGAACGGCGCTCGTCGTGTTGACTCACAGTCCGGTGAAGCTGTAAAGACCTTGCCAGGTCAATAGCATAGTCAATTCGAGAAAGAACAAACAAACAAAAACATGTTGACTCATTCTTTCGGTGGTCGTCGTAGCGTGCAGTAGCTCTGTCCGAACTCGTGTTGGTTATTTGAAAAAATTGATTAATTGTTAGAATTTATTGTTAACAGTTTATATTTATATTGGCCAGTTCCCTTTATTTTTAATAATCAATAATTGTTTCTATTTCTAACAATTTATCTATTTATAATTGCAATGTAGTCAATAAAATTACAAAATATAATGACCGTCTTAACCACTTCAAACTAACCTCCTTAAATAATCGAAGAATAATATTAGACCTTATGTTTTTATTTAATATATTCCATGACAAAATTAACTGTCCACAAATTACTAATCACTTCAAATTTAATATTTCTGCTAAGCTTCCGAGAACTAATAAATACGT
This sequence comes from Antheraea yamamai, assembly GCA_036509395.1. NCBI lineage: Eukaryota > Metazoa > Arthropoda > Insecta > Lepidoptera > Saturniidae > Antheraea > Antheraea yamamai. The sequence goes on along the minus strand of AP028437.1, from coordinate 13,727,454 downwards.
CCCATTTTATATTTGTCATTCATGTACTAATTTAGGCTTTTACTCTCCGGTCAACAGAATATCTAGGCCATATAACTCAATCCATAAAACCCCCAAATCCTTATAAACCAATTTCTAGACTTCTTTCTCTCCCCCCCCATATTTTTTATTTTTTTATTTTCTTTAAAAACTAAAAATAGATTTTTTAAAATCCCCACAATCTAAATACTAGAAACTTTTACAATCTGTTTTCCCACTTTTAGACTTAGTAAAACCAGTAACAGTTTTTTGAAATAGTGTTAGATTCATACGACATTTTCCCAAAGGAAACCGATTGCCAATGTAATAACGCCATGTCAACGGGTTTTGGTGCAAAAGCTATTATCGAGTGGATCAATATGCAAACGAGGGAGCGGAATTGACCATCCTGTGCACCATTAAAACTTTGTGAAATTTACTATTTACAGCGATATATTTATCTAAAAAAAAGAAAAAGAAAACCATATCAGTCTCTCCGGTTCTTCCCGATGACTGGGTTGTTTCCGAACCTGGTAGTTGACGTTCATAAGGCTCTTACTAAATACAGTTATAATTCCCAAAAATATATTAAACTAAATTTCAGTATTTCTAATAGTTATTTTTTCGTTTTCTTTTTTTTTTCTCTTTCTGTTTCAATTTCCTTGTTTTTGTATTATTATGTTAAATTTTTAAATATGTAAAATAGTTTAATATATAATTTATTGTTGGAGCACGCCGTGGTTGTCTCTAAATATGACAACATTTATAATGTATCACAATAGTCCTACTTTTTATATACTTACTAGTGTATTGTCATGTTGACGATCCTAAAATAAATAAATATTAAAAAGATAGACCCGATCGAGTTTCTTGTCGGTTTTTCTCGATGAGTAGGTTGTTTTCGGAACTGGTGGTGGTTTTGATGTTCATAAGCGCCTTCTTAGTGCCTAAATTGAATAAAGTGTTATACAATAATGTATAGTCAGCCGGTCGGTCAGGGAAACCAATAACACTCTGTAGGCACTGTGACTATTTATCCGGGCAGAGCTTCGTCTTACAATAACTTCCACATAGGAGTACGTGTAGATCTACGACATCTTGCCCTTTAAATGCCGAACTCCAACCAATGACGTCTCACACCAGGGTGAATGATGAACAGCCGATAACTTCAAACAATAGCGTTTGAGGTTATTAGTAACACAAATCAATAGTGGCTTCCCCGATATATCTCTAATATGGTGGCGCTGTTCATGTTCCAGTGACGTCGTAGCCTCGCCTTTAGGGTGTGTCGTAGCGGTACCGGACGTAGTTATTAACAAAGGCATTTTTGATTTTGATTTTCTCAATTTTAGTTGGCGAAACATAGTTGTACTTGGCAATATATTTTCAAGTTATTGGAGATAGTTAATAAGGCTGGTGATATTAAATACTCTAGGTACACTTCTAAAGAAAATCTTTGATCTGATTTCAGTATGCTTTACATAGTCAAAAACCTACTAAAATCAGTGATTTTCCGATCAAAGCAATAAAGAGATTGAAATCTAAATAAACAAGATAACAAAAAGATAAACCGCGTAAGATTACATCGCGTCGAGGGAAAATTGAACGATCCTGTTTACTCTATTAAGCCAATCGATCTGGCTCCACGTCACTCGGTGGGGTCGCACAACTTTTTCGTTACAAATGAATTCCTTTCTACTTTCGTTCGTGACTCGAATAAGCGTGCGAACTCGCTATTGTGGGACTTAGTCGACAATGAGCGTACGGAACCCTCCTTTACATTAGTAAATACTTATATTGTGTTTCATCGATGAAACGATATGGTCTTTTACGTTTCAAATTATTTATTTAATTATTTTATATTTGGCAACCAATTTCTAGTACATTATTACGGCCATTGTCGAGTAGATGATGATATTACAAGTTTTATTACAAGTATCATTTCAATGAACTGACAAGATAGTCTGGAAAGTAGTATATTACGTAAAAGACTACCAATATTACAAAATATATAGCCAAATAACACAAGATTATGGATAAAATATAAAATCCACTACATGACATTCCAAGATCCCGCCAAAAATTCCCAAGTTTCAAATTAAACATATACACATCTACAATTCATTATGAGAATGTTATATATGATTATTTCTTAATGTAACCATGTTAACAATAGATAGTAGAAAAACAAAGTCGTTTTAGGTGTGTCTGTATGTATCCTTATTTCTTCTAAGCTATGGGAATGATGTAACATAATAATATACTGATGCAACGTGTCAAGGGATAGGGAAGTGACTCGTGTCAGATTGCGGCCACCTCTCTCTCTTACAATATATTGTTAATTCTCAATATAAATATATATATATATATATATATATATATATATATATATATATATATATATATATATGCTAGCGGGCCCAGTAGACGTTGTCCCGCCCTGGTTATAAAAAAATCCAGGACAAATTATATACCAAAACGTTCCTCGTGAATCACTTTATCCACTGGTGTAAACCTTATAAACCGCAGAGTAGATCCGAACGGACAGACCGCCGGGGACTTTGTTTTATCTATGTAATGATTATATATATATATATATATATATAATAAAACAATAGAATAATTGTAGTTCTCTTAATTTTTAAATGAATTATAGTATGAATTATTTAAATTTCATAATTTTTAAATTAAATTATTATCATTAAACTAGTTTTCACATCTATTGACACTCCGAACAAAGCAACTTATTACAAAATATCAACATTAGTTGTATACAGGCCTGACTATACTATGATGCTCGCAGCCGCGCAAGCGCAATACGCCGGTCACGGTTACTACCATGTCATAACCTCATTTCCTCCATAAAATACCGCTCAAAGCGCCTAAAAAATTATTTCAATTAAAAAAAAAGTTCACACAGTGAATCATTTTCATTTACTGGTGAAGAACCTTCTAATTTGTATAATTCACTAGTTTTTGAGTATATCGTAATAAATACACAGCTTCTGTAGGGGACTTTGTTTTATACTATGTATAGAAAATTATATATTCAGACTTAAAATATATATTTTGAAGTTTTACATTGGCTAAGCTTGATGACATTCGTCAAAATAATGTGACTGAAGTAGGGGTGCTCAAACGGAACTGCTTACCGCTTTTGACCTAGAAAGGTTTTGTCAGTGTTCGCCGGAGATTAAGGCGAGAATGGTTTACGGCACTCAGCCGAATTGCACTCCGGTAGGTGGCGCTCGCGGCTATCTTAGCTAACCTAAGGGAACTATTCATCATATATGAGTTGTTGAAACATATATGTGTACCACGGCAGGACAAAGTCCGCCAGGTCCGCTAGTATATATATATATATATATTTTTTCTAAACTCTTTCAGTTTGATAAGGGAAAAAAATAAAACCCCTCCACTTTCATGTGTAAGCGTGTGTGCGTGCACGTGTGTGAAGGTGATATGTGTAATGTCGTAGTGATGTAAGATTTTGTGTCACTGTATCGCGCAAGGACTGCTGGCGGTCCATGTCAATTATTAACTTTGGCTATGGCTATTAACTAAAGGCTACAAGTATGTGTGATGCAGGATTCTCGTCTAGGTAGATGTAGGTAACGCTCGCTAAAAACGATAATGGAACATTATAAGTTATTTCATAAAAACCTCACCTTTTACACCTACCAACACTTATCTCTGTATCACCTAATGGTTGACTGGCAGAGAATGCCTTAGGCATTAAGTCCGCCATTGCGTATTTAACTCATAATGTGTAAATAAATAAATAAAGGGGTTATTCTGGCCTAATTGTGTATCAAATAAATTTTAGGTGTTTATTCATTACACTTTGTTTCAGTTACTTACCTACTATAACAAAATCTGTGAATAGTTTTATATCGGAAATTTATTCTGGTGATCTACTCATAAAACATATTGACCGTTTGAGTACCTCTGTACTAAAGAATTGTATATCTTAAAAAGATTTTCACAAATGAAGATATGTATATTACCCACTGTAATACATTATATATTTTAGTAGTACGTCTTTTACATATTAAAAATAAATATGTGATACTATTAACTCAATATAATATTAATCCATATCGGATAAAATAATTTAATTACCTTGGAAATATAATATAGATCAAAGCTTCAGTATCAGCCAATGCATACCCAACAACAGATAAATATGACAACTAAGACTACTTATTGTATTGTACAGAATGTATTGTTTTTTTTTTTGCAAAGAAATTTTTCGATAGAAATAATAGGTCTTTACCTATGAAATTGCCGTTCTGCAGTACTGGCCATTTCAAATCAAAATAATTTTTGTTTGGCTAAGAATTCTAATTTCAAATTAATTTTATTTTAAAAACATGGAATTCTTTTTCCAAAAGTAGTCATTTGTTTATTGATTAGTGTTATATTTTCATCGCATTTCAATCTTTTTTGTCATCATAGATACGTTAAAAATTCGAGTAATTATGGAATATGAGTACTGTCGTGGCAGCAACGCGGCACAAGCGGCACGCAACACCAACGGCGTTTACGGAGCGAACACTACAAACCAACACACCACCTGTTATTGGTTTGCTCGCTTCCGTTCTGGGAATTTCAACCTGAAAAATGAACCTCGCGGTCGTCCGAAGACTTTGGTCGACAATGACGAATTAAAGGCGATTGTGGAAGCTGATGATACACAATCTACGGCTGAATTAGCAGCAGCTTTCGACGTTAGCGTCGAAACAATATTGGTCCATTTGCGTCAAATTGGCAAGGTAAAGAAGCTTGACATATAGGTGCCCCACGAACTCAATGATCGCCAGCGCGAAGTACGCGTCGAGACGTGCCTTGCACTGCTCAACAGACACAAAAAATGAAGGAATTTTGAACCGCATTGTTACCTGCGATGAAAAATGGATTCTGTTTGATAACCGCAAGCGCTCAGCAAGTTGGTTGGATCCTGGTTCAGCACCTAAACAATGCCCTAAACGAAAACTTACCCCTAGAAAAGTGATGGTCACTGTTTGGTGGTCTAACGCCGGTGTGATTCATCACAACTTCTTACCAAACGGGGTGAGCATTACTGCAGATGTGTACTGTGAAGAACTGAACACAATGATGGAGAAGCTGGCACATCTCCAACCAGCATTGGTCAATCGCTCGTCTCCGCTGCTCCTGCACGACAACGCGCGACCTCATACTGCACAGCAGGCGGTCTCCAAGTTGCAAGAACTGGGGTTGGAACTTCTCCGTCATCCACCTTACTCACCAGACCTTGCGCCTACAGACTACTATTTTTTCCAGAATTTGGATAACTCCTTGGCGGGAAAAAAATTCAATACCCGAGAGGCAGTACAAAATGCCTTTGAAGAATTTGTTGCCTCCCGTCCAGCTGATTTCTTTAAGAAGGGCATCAATAAACTGTCACTGCGTTGGCAAAGATGCATTGATTGCACGGGTGATTACTTCGATTAATACAAATAAAATATACATGAAAAAAATTCGTTTAAATTTTTTCATATAAAACGGCAATTTTATAGGTAAAGATCTAATATTAACGAATCTCTTAGTTTAAATTAGGCAATTATTTCTAAAATGTTATTTCAAACAACCAATAAAAATCGCGCGAAATGTTAAAAGCCTCCTAAAATTACTACATCCTAAATCAGAGACGAATGTTACTCAAACGGTCGGTATAATTTGAAGAGTAAATCGCTACAGAAGAATTCGTCGTTCTGATTTGCCGCTTTGAATATTTTATATCTCTTTACCAAACGGAGACAGGGAAGTAATTAAGAAAAAAAATTTGATGCAATTTTTTTTAATAAATCATACTCCACAGAAGAACTTGTTAAGCCTAACACGTTTGCGTTTTTATCTAATCTTCTACATATATACCATGAAAATACAAGATAATTTCTCAAATGCTTAAGCAAATTTTATATATATTGGGGGAGCTACTATTGACCTGCGATACCGCGCTATTGACTGTATCGGGGGTGTTACTAATAACCTCAAACGCTATTGGTTGAAGCTATCGGCTCTTCATTATTTACCTCGATATGAGACGCCATTGGTTGGAGGTATCGGCTGTTTCTGCATCTTGATGCCTTAAAAGGCGACTAACGATTAGAGGCTGGATATACATGCTCAAACAGTTGGGCTAATTACACCTAAGGATAATTTGTCATAACTATAATCAGTGTTGTGTTTCTGTATCGGTTAACGTTTTATGCTATTGTTCTCGGTGGATTGATCGCCAAATCATAATCATGACGTCACTATGGATGACGTCATATTTCTATATGGACGCCATTTTGTCGCTGCTCCGACATATATAATATTATTAGGTGAGTCCATATTAGAACTGTTCTTACTATTGACCTAACTTGAAACCCCATTAGTTGAAGTTATCGGTTGTTCGTGCATCTCGATTGTTATTGGCTGCCAGCTTTACCTGAATGCCTTAGAGGGCGACCAACGACGATATAGGGGACATTCATAGATTGTCACCGGATAGTTGTGCGAGTACTTGTGGACGTTTCAGTTCTTTTCCAGGTGTATTTCTATATTAGCTAACGATTTATTCAATCGTTCTTGGTGGACTAATCGATAAATCACAACCATGATGTCATTGTGGCTGATGTCATACTTTCACATGAACATGCTCAATCTACCGTCGCGAGACACTTGTGCTGAAGTGGATGTTGCGCTCTACCCGCTGGTATAGTGCTGATGTGTAACGGGCGTAGCGAAACGGGAACGTGAGGTATCTCGAGCGGAGCATCGGCCCATCCGCATCGAGTGTAGTATATAGCTGTGTTCAGTAATGTGTTGCTGAATCGGCTGAACGTGGTTAAACGTTTTTATATATATTTTTTTTTTTATTCATTAATATAATCGAATCGTTCTCTCTATCCCAGTTTGTAAAACTGATATTTTAGAAACATTAGCCTTTTACATTCACAAAATTACTTCGATCAACAATAACTAGATAAAGGGTCACGTACATAATGGTCATGTACAAAATCGAAGCTAACTGGTGCCCGCGTAAAGATATACTTATGTAGCTATTTGTTTACTTTTTTTAAAACAATTTTCATAATTACAACCATGACTCCTAGTAATAAAGTCAGAAATGTTTAAAATGTTATCTAATACTTACGATAAAACGAGCAAAGCAATAAATTACTCCCAAATGAAAAGACAACATAAACAACATTTAGTGTGAATTGAACCTAAAAACGCAATGAATAAAGTACTTTTTCCGGTTATTGTGCGTGGTTGGCGAGCCTTGGCTAAACATTTGTACCACAGGTTCCAAATCGGTAATTTTGTTCAAAATTTGATATTATTTGTTAGTTTAAAGCTTAAAATATAACTTATTCAACATGTATGGGCCTTAGCGAAACATAAGATACCCCGGCCGTTCAAATTGCTATTTTGTTCGAAATTTGGTATTATTTGTTAGTGTAAAGCTTAAAATATAACTATCAACATCTTTTAGCGAAAGTAATACACTGCGGCATTGTGAAACGTGCTTTTTCGGGTATTGGTTTTTTGTGGTGGTTGGCGAACAAACTAAACAGAATAAAAGCTCACAGGTTTCAAGTGGAGCTGTTGTTCACAATTTCATATTATTTGTTAGTTTAAAGCTGTAAAATATAAATTACTCGAGACGTACTTTTTGCGCCGTCCCGATATCTAGGTTAAATTGTTGAAGCAAAATTATATAGTTTTGAGTAACGACCTTAAATATAGGTATTGTCTCACGAAAACTTGACGGGCAATTAAAGCTCACGTTGGAAGTGAACAGGAATTTACTAAAATAAACCGCTTATCCCATTCTAGTTATTGTTGATTGAAGCAAAATTTTTATAGTTAAGAGTGAGACCTTGAATATAGGTATTGTAATAAAATAAAACTATAAGGAAGTCGTACATGCTGTCTTGAACACCAATCAGAATTAATTATGTCACGTGCGTGCAAATATCACTTTGTATTTGCACGAATTTCAGTGCACTTTCTACTTTTTAATCGTTTTACTTTCGTTTACAAAATATTTCGAGGTACCTACTACTAAGAGTAATGATTTTTTTTTGAGCAATTTTTACAGTTACACATGTGAAGCATGGAAACAACTCTTTTCCAAATGATGATCTAGTTCTGTCGGTTTTTACCTTGGGGACTCTAAAAACATTTTTGAAAAGGTAAGCAAAATTAATTTCATATGAAGTTTTCTATTTAAATGATAATAAATTATTACGATATAATCTTCTAATTATATAAAAATCCATGACGTTTGTTTTTCCACGATGAACTCGGAAACTAAACCAATTGAAAGTTTCGGCAGTCTCGAACAGATGGCGCTTTAAATCAGTTTATTGACAGAAAATTGTAGGACTGCCTGGCGCCACGTTTAATTTTGATTATCTTTTTCGACTCCAGTTTATTTTATAGTGCACGTGTTTTATTCAATTCAGCATGTAACAACTGAGCCACAGCAACGCGTGGCTCAGTCATCTAGTAATAATATAAAAATAATAATACAATAAACATTTTGTAAATGCATTAATTATTGGAATATTAAAGACTTGAGTACGTGTCCCAAAACATAACCTGAGTACAGCTCTGTCGTCTAAGTAAAATGCGATCCCGTGTCTCCGCTGATTATTATTGCGATAAAAAAAAACGATGGACCGAGTGCCTCTTTATTATTTTCGTTCATCATTTTCGTCGTTGAATCGAGAGGGTGTTCTACACTCGAATTTGTTTTTTTCTTCACAAAATATAATGCAATATTTGTTTCTGTGATTATCAAAGTGACTCAATAAAGTGGAGGTCGCCTTTGAAATAAAAAAAAAACAATATATAATTGTCAAAGAGGAGTTGTCGCTAATAAAAAAAAAGCAATTTAATAAACAAAAAAAAATTCAAGCTAATTTAAAAGATGAGTGGTACAATTGTAGTTTTTTTTTGGATGGTGACCCAAGTGGAATGTAATATTCGAGACAGATTTTTTTGAAGTGGAAACTTCCTAAGCGCGTTGATCGGTATTTTTGGCAGAAGACAAATTAATAATTTCGCGTCATAACATGCTACGTAAGCATGACCGGCCGTTTTTTATATTATTGCGGGCAAACGAGCAGGCGGGTCACCTGATGGTAAGTGATCACCGCCGTCCGTAGACACTAGCAACACCAGGGGAGCCGCAAGTGCGTTGCCAGCCTGTGTTTGAGAGTGGGAGGAAAGAGGGCGGAGAGGGGGATGGAAGGCGGTCCTCCGGCACTCTCACTGACCGAACGTAACGCAACAATGTAAGCACTGTTACTTCGTCGGTGTACTGTGTTCGATGTCGTATTGCGCTTGCGCGGCTTGCGTCATACTAGGCGAAAATGGGGATAAAGGCCTATGTAATATGTACAGTGAAGTCCCGGTACTTTTTCATTGAATTACCTCTACTAATGGGACTTTTCGAACCTGGTTAAATGAGATCTGATTTCTAGGATTTATTCGATGTTTACCTTTATAATTGGGACTCCACAATTCCCTCCATAAATGAGACAAATTAATCGGGTTGGGACAGGTTTTGACAATTTTGTTTACAAACGTTAAAATGTCTTTCGTACACGCTTTGTTTGTCAGTACTATCTCAGGTTTTGACCTAAAACAAGGGAGTAAAAGTGTACAAAATGCCCAAACGTAAATATAAAACGTTATCAGTATCTGAAAAATTAAATTTCTATCGGATTATGATTGTGGAAAGTCGCGTGATGAACTGTATAGGGAGCATAGCATAAATGGAATAGCCGTACATTTCGACCTCTATAAGCGGGAGCCTCTGTAAATGAGACAACTATAATTTTAAACCTGCCTAATTGGAAAACTGGATTAATGGAAACCCTCAATAAATGGTACAACATTCTTGGTCCCTTGAGATCCCAATTAACCAGATTCCACTGTATTATAATACATGTAATATTGATATTTTGCAGCTCATCATACGTTTGATTGATGACTTTTTATAAATATTTATGGTAATTATTTCTCCGAGTGTCAATAAATATGATAATACTAGCGGACCGGGCGGACGTTGTCCTGCCTTGAAAACAAAAAAATCCTAAAAACCACCCCCCCCCCCCCCCCCCCGGTCCAATTTTGAATCTATACCCTTCCCCCATCCACCCCAACACCCACACAAAATTTCATCAAAATCGGTCCAGTCGTTTAGGAGGAGTTCAGTCACATACACACGCACACAAGAAATATATATATGATAATATGAAAACCACACTAATGTTAATAATTTCAATAACACATTTTGAAATTTTAATATCCTCATTCACACTAATTAATATGTCAATTCAAAAGAGAACACGTTTATAGTATCATTTTGAGATTTCACCTATGTCGGCAGTCCTTGTGACTGCCACGACTTTTTTTAAATACTTTATAAATTTAATTTATCGTTTGAACACAATCGCTCTTGATATTTAAATGGCTTTGTGATATAAGATAGTAAATACGCTGAACCAGAGGGCCTGGCTTTCAAAAACAGCTGCCGGAACACATCTACAGGTACTTATGGATTCGGCATCGGAAGCGGTTGCCATATGGAGCACGAATCCCTTCAGTTAGCAACCACTATTGTTATTAATCCGCGTATTGTACTCGAGAAGTAACAGGGCAATTCGGTTGTTTTCATGGGTTAGAATAGATTAGGCCCCCCTCGGCAGCGGCTCAAGCCTAGGTCCGTTCCCTCGGCGTGGAGCCTTTGAGTGCGCTGCTCGCGCGATACAGCGACACAAAATCTTACATCACTGCGACAACATTACACATGTCACCTCCACACACCTTACACATGAAAGTGGAAGGGTTTTATTTTTTTCTCTTATCAAACTGAAAGGGCTTAGAAAATTATCCGATACGAAATATATATAAGAGTTGTTGAGGTATGTATGCTTGGTACACATATATCTTTCAACAACTCATATATGTATGAATAGTTAGCTTAGCTTAGCTCAGATAGGTCGCGAATTGCATGTATCAGGCAACAGCCCAAGCCGAGGTGTGCCGTGCACCCTTGGGCTAGTTGTCGAATAAAATCGGCTGAGTGCCTTAAGCGCTCGCCTTAGTAGTCCGGTGAAGCTGTTAAGACCTTGCTAGGTCAATAGCGTAGTCAGTTCGATAAAAAAAAACATGGGTTAGAATATAGAATAGTCTTTCTCTTCTTCACTGTGCCTCTTCTAAAAAAATGTTAAGCGCAGACACGAAGTTATTTAACTAAGTTGTCGAAACTCATGCCTGTAAAAATCTATCACGGTATGAAACAACACAATATTCGACCGTGAAACCAAAGCTTCTATGTTTATATTAATAAAATACACATACTTCAAATCTATAATTAATTTAATTTTGAACACATAGAAGCTTACTTAGGTAATCTATTTGAAATTAATTTTCTGTACAATATATAGTTATTAGAGTTCTATAACCATAATAATCCATTTTTCATAACTCTATTTAATCTAGCCTTGATCCTGAAGGAAGATCTTGCATCTTGTAAAATATTCTCTTTCGTTAAAGAATTTAACGTATAAATGGCTGGGTTGTGTTTATCTTGTGGTTTAGAGTTTGTACAAACTACAAGGGTAAGCCTGTAAAGGCCCATAAAGCCAATGACGTAGATCGGTTAAAAAAATTACTACAAAGCCACTAACTCCCAATTGTGCCCAATTTTTAAAGCGCAAACATCTTTGTGCGCATTTTGCGTCTTTCCGAACTTTATAATAAACACAGGACTGTACCTTAATTTACAAGTGTCTTTAAACATGGTCACTGTGTCTGATTAAATAGCGACTACCATACACTTGTTGATATATCCGGTATAATATTCCTTTCATAAAAATAAAAAAATATATATTGAACTCCAATCTTTTTATTATAAAATTAATTATCACTGAATATTTCTTACCGACAATCCGAACACAAAACAAACATGGTGAATTATTAGCACATTTTAAGTACAGACGGTGCTATACGCTAGAGAGAGCGAGATAACTAACTGTTCTCAATTAATGAATATGGATTCTTTTCATATACATTATATAATAAAAAATCCCATACAATTATTTAATTGATTACAATAGTAAACGATGGAAATTTGAAATTATATTTACAAAATGTTATTATTTACTAATTTTACCAGCTCCAAAGAGTCCGACTGAGTGATGTAGTGAGAGACCCCCACCGCCTCCCTTTCAATACATCTCTGAGCTTTAAGAGTGAAAGCTTTAGAGAGTACTCGGCATTATATTATCCTTAGTTCAGCTTAAACTTAGCTAAGTAGTTACTCAGTACATTCTTGGGTTCTAATTTATAATATAACTAGCGGGCCCGGCAGATGTTGTCCCGCCCTGATTATGAAAAAATCTTTAACAAATTATATACTAAAACGTTCCTCATCAATCACTCTATCCACCGGTGAAAACCGCATGACAATCCGTTCGGTAGTTTTTGAGATTATCGCGAACAGACAGACTGACGCGGTAGGGGACTTTGTTTTATACTATGTAATGATTACGGTAAGCTTGCGATTAGTTTTGATTCAATACCGCGTCGTGTCTGTAAATGTCTTTAATTGTAAAAAAATAATTTGACCCTGCATTTTGAAAGTATATTGGAAAAATGAAAAAAAAACAAGTCAATCGAGAATGAAACAAACAATTGAAAACTTCTTGACATTTCTGCAATGAAGGATCAAGCCAATAAAAATCAAGTAGTAATGATAATCAAAATTATTACATAGTATACAACAAAGTCTCCTACCGCGTCTGTCTGTCTGTCTGTGTGTTCGCGATAAACTCAAAAATTACTTAAGGGATTTACATGCGATTTTCACCAATAGATAAAGTGATTCATGAAGGTTTTGGTAAATAAAATGTCAATATTTTTTTATAATCAGAACGGGACAACGTCTGCCGGGCCCGCTGGTATTATATAAATGTGATACCCAAGTTTTTTCTAAACCGTTGAATTTGAAGAATTGAACTTAGCTCAGCACAAGCTAAGTGAAGGCTAAGTTTGTGACTATAAATTTAAACTCTGCACTTAAGGCTGAGATAAATCTAAGTGTGCTCTATAGATTTCACCTTTAATCTCTATTGATAGTACAAAATTCGCTTCTTTTCCCTAAAATAATATTACCAACGATTTGCCACAGACTCTAATAATAAATCTCAGTACAATGTACAATTATATTTCGTCGCAGTCATCCTGTACAAAGCCCTGTCTATAGTAAACAATATATTGTTATCATTATCAAAGGTCATAGCCCCTATCGACGGTAAATGCGACACTTTAACAATTCTAGACATTTCTAAATTCTTTTCAAATATAATTACTCTATATATACCGTCAATCCACCACGCGTACACAACACCATCTAAATCCACAGTCAAGCCTCTGAACAACGCATTCTTTGAGACACGATGCATGGACCTCCCTTTACCAACGTACAAGCCATACTTCGTTAAAAACACAGCAACGTCATGCTTTGCTACAATAAAGTTCTTCACAAATATGTACTCAAAAAGGGTTTTAAAATTATCGCCCCTTTTCAAAATAATACCTCTACTACCGTACCTTACGAAATAAATAAAGTGTTTATAATACATAGAGGTGATCTGGTCTCCACGGCTACTGTACGGAGTCGGCTTCCTCGATGTCGTGTTTGATACGAAAATTCCGTCAACACCGCCCAAATATACCAAACCGTTATCTTGGTCTATGTCGAAAGTACCAAAATTGAAAACATTAGTACCACCCGATATAATTCCATTGTCATCTGGGTTATCCAAACCAACGAATCCGATCTTATAGTACTCGTCATCTTCAATTGTGGGCTCGAAGCTGAAATAGAGTGTGTTATTCGACCTGAGGACACCCATTTTGTGGATGACGACTCGATTTCTGAACGGCGCATTCAGGTCTAATACATGGGTGACATTGAAACAGATATCATTGAAGATAACGCAATTGGAGCATTCCAAATCCACTTCTATTTGCATGCATGACCCTGATACAGCAAGGAGTAGCGCTAGGAGAATCATCATCGTTCCTGTAATAATAAATATGAATATTTAGATTTATATCTCATATGACGAGTTTCCGCATATTGCATCACTGGCTTATGACATCAGTCTATCTAGTGGGCATATATCTATTACGTTTAATTTCTCTCAAGGGAACGGACTGAGATCAAGTAACGTTGGTGGTTTTACAACAAAATAGTGCATCGTTCTAAATTAGAAAACGTATTTGTTTATATATTATTATTTTTACATGTAATCTTATGATTTAATAAAAATTCAGATTTGTTCGAGAAGTTTCGACATATTTTTCCATTCATATTTAGTTCGCCAACCTTTTTTATTACTATCTTTAACAAGTGGTTTATTGGTTCGTATTACTTCTAGTGGATTCTGTATTCTAAGAAATCGGTGACCCTGTTGTTCAAACTTTATTAGATACATAGAGATTATGTGATTAATTTTCCATATTATTCATTATTTCTAGTTCAATAGATTTGTTCATGACAAACAAACTACATTACGCAAAATTTTACACTACATAAATAAGCTATGCATGGCCTTTGAGTAAGAAAAATGATTTCACACAGATAATAATCCTGCATAAATAAAAATCACGACTTGAACCATCATATGGTTAGTTATGTTATCGGAATATGTACCAAGTATCATTTTATAAAATACTAGCCTCTGCCCGCGACTTCGTCCGCATAATAATAGTTACTACACTGGGCTAACGCTGACACGCAGCAGAAGCTCTCAAAACGAAAAAAACATCTCGATTTTGAAACATTTTTCATCTGTGCTCCGCTTCTATTGGCCTTAGCGTGATGATATATAGCCTATAACCATTCTCGATGAATGAGTTATATAACACTGAAATAATTATTCAAATCGGACCAGTAGTTCCTGAGATTACCCCCTACAACGTCACAACGTCACAAACTTTACCTCTTTATAATATAACGACTGCCCAGGACTCCGCTCCCGTTAATTACCATATAAAATGTAATAAGCATAAATCATGATTTATGCCATTCAGAGAGAACGTAGATTTCTATCATTGAATGATTTTTAAGAATTGGATGAATAGTTTTGAAGATTAACTCCTACAAACAAACAAACTTTACTCATTATGTATAATAACATAGATTGAGAAATTGAAGAAAATACAACGGAATTATATTTCGTACCGAAACAATAATTTATTTGTCTAACATTGTTTTAGTGGAGGCCCTTGAAACATCAAAGATCTGGAGTTCTATTCAATTGTAACAAAAAAACTTCATTGAAATGCTAAAGAATGAATCAAAGATATTTCGTAAATTATTTTAATAACAATATAATTTCTTATTACATGATAAACATGTGTTTTATCTGGATTAATTGTGACCATTCCTTTTGTTTATTCATTATAGTTTCACCATTCCTGCTTAGCTCTTATACATGCGTAATGATAAATGATGTAGTCCAGATAATATTCTACTAATAACAATCTCATCAACTTAGCCCGGATAAACTGTAGACGCTTCAAAATTATGTGTAAACTATTATACTCCAATAAAGTCGAGAATATGTACATAAGAATTGATTTTTATTTATATGTGAGTTAAATTGTAGTTGTTCATTGGAATTCTTTATATATCATTTTATTAAATATGAACTTTATTACTGTATATAAATAGAATCTAAATTCAATAACTGACTTCAAATCAGACAGGGGATAATAAAAGTTGTTTGTCTTCTGTAAATAGGCAAAGAGAAACAGCTTAGTACATTTTCTCGTTTGTTTGTCGATCGATTTTCCTTCTTTTCTTTTGTTTAGTGACTATTTATTTATTTACAATTGTGGATAATGCAACAGTCAACAGTCAGAAGAATATAGTATAATAAAAATAATAAGAAAGAAGATACTAGAGTGAAAACCTACAACGATTTATTAAATCGATACAACTTACAATATCAATAATAATGGGAAATTAAATTATGTAACATTAAATATTAAATAATTTTACTGTTATTCATAAAACAAAATTGAAACACGCCTTCCTTTATAAATTTCTATTCTTCAAAATTCACGATCCTTGTCTCACTCTTTGGAAAATAATAATAATATTGAATTACAAAATGAGGGTCCAATTATAACCATTTGCCACCCCTGTTGAACTTCTAAAACCTACTACTACACGTTTATTTAAGACTAGCTTCTGCCCGCGACTTCGTCCACGTAAAGTACTTTCTTCGAGAACAGCACTTTTGATAAAACGTTGTCCTTTTCAGGACCGCTCACAACTCTACATAACTAGCTTCTGCCCATGACTTCGTCCGCGTGGTATAGTTACGTTGTCGGTGCTCCGCTCCTATTGGTTCTAGCGTGATGATATATATAAATGAGCTCGATAAACGAGCTATCTAACACTGAAAGAATTTTTCAAATCGGAACAGTAGTTTGTGAGATTACCGCGTTCAAGCAAACAAACTCTTCAGCTTTCCAATATTAGTATAGAAGATTCAAGATGTCCTTGTTGCAAATTATATGCTTACATAACCGCCGTGTGACACAAAATCCACGGCGTATTGTCGACCGACAGAAAACTATCTTCTCCCAAAAACATTCTAGTCCAATTCAAAAAACCACAAACCATTAGTTCCGGTAATCTCTCTGACAGACAGCTCGCCGGGGAAAGGGTACAATTTGCGTTCTATTCCGAAAAAAAAAACTGCTAACTTTTATATAAAAACTTTGATTGAACGCGCTCCCTACGACTGGGACGTCACTGGTGGAAAGTTTTGGGCGGGAAAATGGAAATTCCACGGACGTAAAGCAAATAGTAGGAGCCCGGTGAAGGCTTAAGCCTAACTGCGCTGTTCCATTCCAACGTTAAATCAATAGCTTCAATGACGTTAACTCATTAAATATTTAAAAATAATTGTTTCGTGTTTTATCGCTTTAGCAAGGAACTTGCGTGTTTTTTTCCATCGAATTATATCCTTACTAATATTATAAATCTGAGTTTGTTTGTACCGATCACTAAATTATATATACTCGTTGTCAGGGGTACCGAAAAGGAGTTTCATTACGTCAGTTTCATCACGTCTTATCTGGAAAAAACTATTCTTCTCGAAGGTCGAATTTATATCAACATGAGCATAATAGCGAGCATAACCTAGTAATACAATATATATCTATCTAATACTATAAGCTGAAGAGTTTGTTTGTTTGAATGCGCTTATCTCAGGAACTACCGAAACTGAATTTTGAAAAAAATATTTCAGTGTTAGATAGCCCCTTTATCAAGTAAGACTATAGGCTACATATCATCACGCTAAGACTAATAGGAGCGGAGCACTAATGAAGAATGTTTCAAAATCGGGGTATTTTTCCTTTTGAGAGCTTCCGCTGCGTGTTAGCTCAAAGTACCTATTCCACGCGTACTAAAAATAATACTATCTACAAGAAGATTGGTTGCCAAAAGAAATTAATACTACTTATAAACATTTCAATTTATAATACTGACCTTTAAAATACTCTTCTAAAATCCATTTCAACTCACTTTATTAAAGAGGAATTATTGTTTACATAGTATTTATTAATTTTATAAAAGAGATACAAGGCCAAGTATACGCGTCCGTTCACAACGCACTCGACATTGTGTTTACGGCGGACAGCCGCTACGTTACGTTATTACCTCATACTGCTCTTAATATAAAACCATTGGGCCGTAAAGGACCGCAATCCTTTTAAGGGATTCTGTTTTAAAATATGACGTGAATTAATATTTGAACGGGTCTTTTGTGCACGTAAAAGCCTTTTATTAAACGAAATTACTTAACACGGCTTGCAGTTGTAGTTGATTAGGAGATTGATCACGTAAGTAAAAAGCGTTATACTTCATGCGATTTTCTTTTTCTCTCTCTCTCTCTTTATGAGGTCGACGAATCGTACATCGAGCGATATGTATATCACCACAAAACAAAACGCGTAGAAATTCAATGAAAACTTATTTTTATTCAGCATTTTTTTTTTACAATTTACTATTTTATATCTAACTAGATATGGCTGCGACTTCATCCACGTGGAACCCGTACTGTAGGTGGTAGAGCCACGCTGTAGCTATTACTACTTTCAGCATGAATGGGTCGGCTCACCCGGGTAATAGTACCATCCTCTCACAGAAAACCGACGTGAAGTACAGTGCTTGCATTGTTACGTTTCGTTCGGTCAGTGAGAGCGCTGGAGGCCCACCTCCCCTCTCCTCTCTCTCCTCCTTCCCTTTCCCCCAAACACAGGCTGGCAACGCATTTTCAACTCCCTCGGTGTTGTTAGTGTCTATGGACGGTGGTGATCGCTTAACATAAGGTGACGCACCCGTTCGTATGCCTGCTATGACATAAAAAAAAATGTTTTTTCCTCGGTACACAACATACTATATAACGATAATAAATAACGAAGACAAGGCTGCTATTATCAGCTAATATTTTATAAAATCAAAAAACAAAAATTTGGACATTCTTTTTCCCTACAACATATTCTGAAAGTCTTAAGAGTCAGTGTCCTGTAAAAAGACTTTCGATTGGAATCGATGTAACGACGATATGTAGAAGTCTCTGGTTATTTGTATTAAAAGTGGGGAAAGAAATCGCATAATAAAAATTATACTCGGAATGAAGCTAACGAAACAATTTTCAACTTTGAAACTTTCAACTTTTTCAGTTTTAGTATATGCCTGTGTCGATATTGTCTTATTATCAGTTTATTTTATCGATATAAAAATCGATATCGTTGCAACTATAATACTTTTTTTTATATCATAGCAGGCAAACGAACAGGTGGGTCACCTGACGTAAGTGATCACCACCGTCCATAGACACCTGTAACACCAAAGGAACCGCAAGTGCGTTGCTAGCCTGTGTTTGGGAGAAGGGGGAGTGGGGAAGCGGGGAGGGGGAAGGGAGTTGGGCCTCCTGCGTTCTCACTGACCGAACGAAACGCAACAATGCAAGCACTGTTACTTCACGTGGGTTTTCTGTTGGTCGGTTGGTATTACCGCGGGCGAGCCGACCCATTAATGCTGAAACCAGTAAAAGCTTCAGCGTGACTCTACCACCTCCAGTTGCATATTATCTACACCAATGGTCGCATCCCATTATTTTTTGTATCTAAAAACTCACGAGTGTTTTTGGTGGGATTCTATTCTGTCATATAGTGGTTTTATATTTTATTCATAATTTTGTGTTATTTGACTCCATTGTAATATTTGTGGTGTTTTACGTAATATAGTTCGCTTATTGTGTACAAGTGAAGTGGATGGGGAATAATACTACGGAGCATGAATTCTGAGATGCCACAAAAACACCGTGGAAAGTTCTAACAAGGTGCCAACATTTTGTTTGAACATTGAAAATATCACAAGAAACTTTTAAAATTATTACTTGAGAATGGCAGTAATAATCTAGAATATTAATTTTCAAAAAAAAAACAAAAAAAGACCACAGATCGTTTTCAGTAAAACAACTTTATCAAACTACATACTATGAGCACTACGAAGGTGTTAAATCCCACAGCTAAAACTTATTTCAAATTAAATGAATATATTTCTATAAAACCCGTATGAATAATTAAATATAACATTTCATACGAACGTTATATACATTTATATCTAAATAGAATCCCATCAACACGGATAGTGGGTACGAATAAAGGCAGCGACACGGTTTGTGCGTGCAACTAAACAATCAAATAACCTGAAGCTGTGGAATGTTTTTCAATGAGGAATTATTTCTTTTGTTGGCAGGATAATAATAAAGATTAGGCGTTGTCAATATTTTATTGGGGCCACTCTCATCCACAGGTATTCGAGTCGTATTTACTTATTTATTTTCTATATCGATCATTCGATTGATTTCTAGGCTTTTGAAACCGCTAACTTCGTAAATTAACTTCGTAAATTGGGGAACAGTAGAAATTGATATATAAAAACCCAAGATGTACAGTCTCGTATAAAAGTAACGCTCAAAACCGTCCCCAAAAACTCACCGATATACCCAAGTAGTTATAGTTATAAAAACTTATGTTTTTGCAAATCCAACCTTACGCGAATTATTTAAAGTTGTTTTTACAAAGCAGTGTACAAAAAGTCCAAAGACGCGTGTGACAAGAGACTAATTGAAATGAGCTCAGAATTCTCAATTGTGCACTCATTTTATGCGGACGGGTTTGAGACTTTGACTGTGCATCTTGGGTTTTTATATATCAATGACTGTAAAACAAGACATAACGCGCTCTAAGACCGTAGCTGAGTATACACGAGTCAGTGTCATCGGCCGAAGGTTGACGGTTCACTTTCGTTCATTATTTAATGCGTCAAAAGAAGGTTTTAAATTATGTTTTTAAACCAACTACGCTATTGGCCTGACAAGCCTTTGCAGCTTCACCGGACTACACGTCAAAATTAACACACTTTTTAAAGTAACTATAATACGGTACAAATGTGGGTGGAACCGTTGAAGGCACTCAAATATATCGTTTATATATATTAATGGAGGAAGTCACGCGATACGGTATTATTAAACGAAACAATTTGAAACTGAATTAAACGTTTGTGGCCTACTCTGTTATATTGACCTCGGATATTTCATTCACAATAAACAAATAACTCATCTATATTCACTTCATTTCGGACTATAAAGATTACGATAGAAATGAAAAACAGTCCCGTTGAGGCTCAATCACGACAAAACAACTAATCGTATCGGCATAGGATTATATGACTCCATTCGATGCGATTTTTTTCGCAGATAGTACTAATCTGGAATAGTCAAATACATTATAATTGATATTACGCGGTCACACTTCTTCTCGACGCAAAGCAATAATGCTTGCGGTGCTTTGCTTTGCGCTCTCATATTACAAATAATTACTTAATTTAGGTCATAATTTTTTACTGTTTCAACTTTTATAATATAATGGAATTTCGTTACGTTTAATTTTGGCAGCAGAAAGAAACGATGATTATAGAATTAAACGTACTGACTCAGCTTTTATTTCTAAAACGGTAATATAAATTGTAGGAGGATATCCAAGGGAGCGATTTTCAATTCTTGCCATAGTGATTATAGACAGTAATGCGGTTGTTTGATTCGTGAGACACACATGTATGCCTCACTAATTCGTATATGTATGATTATATTATACATACATACTAGGATATATATTGGTTAACTAGTGTAGCTTAGTGAGATTCCCGTTGTTGCAAACGAAACAACAGCCCAAGCCGAGGCTCGGCCACCTTGGACCCATTGAGCTTGTTGTCAAGCGGCTGAGCGCCCTGAACGCTCGTCCCGTTACTCTGGTAAAACTGTGAAAGCAATTCAGGACAATAAATAACGTATAGACAGTTCCAAAAAAAAGAATACGAATAGTGAAGGTGAACGTCAATAAGGGTCGGTAAAGGGTCCCCTTAAACCTGCACTTGGATCTTAAATTCTAGGTACTGTCTTGGGATCTTCGCCCTTCAGCACTATGAACACGGCATCGGTACATCTCAGGAGTGTTTGCTGATATCTTGTAAACATATGAAAGTAGTTTTACAATCTATTTATAATTATCAATGTAAGGAAAATGGACAATCATTGGGAATTAACATAAACATGTAATCTATTAAGATTGACATAAGCATTTTTTTTTGCAACCAATTTTCAAGTAGTTTATTATTGCTACTTTCGAGTAGGTGATGATATCACAAGTTTGTGGCGATCATTTCAATGAACTAAGAACATGGTGGCCATTTTGCTAGACCTTTCCATGAAGTGGCAAGTCAGAATCCATGCTCCGTGATATTATTTCCCATGCAGTGGTACACTTGTGCACAATAACCAAACTATATTATGTAAAAGAAAACAAAATATAAAGCCAAATAACACAAGATTGTGAATAAAATATAAAAACCATCACATGACATTCCAAGATCCCGTCAAAAACTCCTGACATAAGCATTTTTTTTTATAACTTTATTTTTGGCAACCAATCTTTTAGATTATTACTGCCATTGTCGAGTAGTTAATAGTATTACAAGTTCTTCTTCTATTCCATTTTCGGCAACCAGTCTTTTAGTAGACCATTACCGCCATTGTCAAGTGAGTATCAATATTACAAGTTTCTTGATATAATTTCAATGAACTAACAAGATGGTGGCCCTCTTGTTAGAACCTTCCATGGAATTTTTGTGGCATCTCAGAATTCATGGTCCGTGGCATTATTTTCCATTCACTTCACTTATGCACAATAAACAAACTATATCACATAAAACGCCACCAATTTTACACAATATAGAGTCAAGTAACACAAGATTATGAATAAAAAATAAAAACCATCACATGACATTCCAAGATCCCGTCAAAAACTCCTGACATAAGCATTGTCAAGAAATTATCAATTATTCTTATTTATACGAATTATTGTAACAAGAGAAAACGCCAAACAGAGCACAGTATTCCGGCACTAATTTCGGTGCAGAGGAAAAACCAAATCAAAATATCCTTTATTCAATTTAGGCCCTGAAAAGGCGCTTATGGACATCAAAGCTACCACCGGTTCGGAAAACAACCCAGTCATTGAGAAGAACCGACAAGAAACTCGATCTGGTCTATCTTTTCATGTTATATATTTTTACAAAAACAAATATTTACATTCGTTATTAGTGGATGCACAGAGAGGGGCGTCATTTCCAGACGTCACAATCGTTCACATATTGATCCATAGATATTAAAACCCGCTTGACATGGTTCTTGAACTCACTATCCGGCAAATCGGTAATATGTTTGGTACTTTGTTATAAAACCTAACACTATTACCTAAAAAACTGTTTTTGGACTTAGTGAGCCTGAAGCATGGAATGACCAATTTGTTACAACGTTGCAATTTTCGCATTTGCAGAATGAGACAAAGTACTATATGGAATTCATTTATATAAGAACATCTCTTTTCCTATTAAACAACGATATTATGTATCACCTGTTAGTTACACGTGCAGAGCGCCACGCTTTCAAATTTATATTAATGAATTCCTTTCGCTGTTGCATAGAAATATAATGATAAAAACTTAAGTACTTCCAAAATTCTCAGACTTTATGTTAAAAACTCACAAACAAACACACTCTCGGTCCCTCGGTAGGCCATTTAAACTGTCTTTTTGATGTGCTCGCCCCAGTTCCAAGTTTTTTGCATTTTTCATCGCGACTCGTCTTTGTGAATCGCTTGTGGTTATGTCGGTTTAATCTTTAGCATTGACTTTTATTTACTACTTGCCTTCAAAGAAACTTAATGTGTATTGTATGTTTATCCTTACATATTATAAAATGGTATATTTCTCTCTTTGTCCTTTTGTGCTGATAACTCAAAAAGCCCGAAACTAAGTAAGATTTTTTATTTATTATAAGTGTTAAATACACTATCAAGTTTTAATAAATGTTTTATTACATCCTAACTAATATAATAAATTAGAATTTAAGTTTGAATATTAAGCTTTCAAACTGTAACTTGTAGTCAAACGAACATCATTAAATGTTGCATGCACGTTGTCAGGGGTTCAGAAAAGGAATTAGGATACTTTTCATTCACAAAAATTACTGTTACTAAGGCATACGTTAAATAACGTGAACGAAACCGTAAAGATTAGTTAAACAATATATAAAAGTAGTTATGAAGTTAAACATTAATTAAGTTGACTCAAAATGATTACAAGCGCATTGTGTTGCAATGCTAATTGCATTATTACATATTATAAAATAAAAATCAATTCAACTTCACAAACTTTAGCGTTAATCCACATATATACACTCTAACTAAAAAAATGTGTGCGTGTACTAGTGTACACACGTAAGAAGTGAAACTTGTTTAAGGCCTTATTTTTCGCAAAATGATCTATATGCAACTTAAAAAAAAAAAAAAAACCCTTTCTTTCTTTATGGCAAACAATTTAGCGTTAATATATTAAAAAATAAAGTTAAATTAGAAAAGTAAACAAAGGATTTATTATCATACACATACGGCGCGACAAAGGCGAAATTTTTCCAACGACGATAAAGACACTCTCACTTCAATAACTCTAATAACTCTAAATAAAGAATAAATTCTTGATAAGGTGTTTATTTTAATAAATGCGTGTAAGACGAATATAAAAATTTCCCACAGATGAGCAAATACAGAAGTATAGGAAAAAAAAAATTTTTGTTTTTTTTATTTACCCATAAAAAAAAAAAATTTTTTTTTACCCCTTTTTTTTCCAAAAAATTTTTTTTTTACTTTTCCCAAATTTTTTTTAAAAAAAAAAAAAAAACCCTTTCTTTCTTTATGCAAACAATTTCATTAATATATTAAAAAAAAGTTAATTTAAATAAATTTTAAACAAAGGGATTTTATTATCATAGATATGAATACAAACAAGATGGCGCGTAACGGAAAAATGTGACGGTAAATTTTTTCCAACGCCGATAAAGAAGTTTCACTTCAAAAATACTACTAATAGTTGTTACATAACTATGAAATATAATAAATGTTTCCAAGATTCTAAATCGAAAAGACGTAGAAGAAATAAAATCACGCCAGAATGAAAATAACTAGTTCGTGATGAATGGAATCAATTTGTGACCGACCACTACAAAGTGGAAGTTGATTGCCGCATAATGTTTCTGTTCTTTTACTTGGAGTTGGATTCGGTGGAAAAGACGAACTGTGTTATTCAGAACACAATACATTGTCAACAAAATATGTCCGCGATTATGCTCAGGTGTTCTTTTAGAAAAGCACATTTAAACATAGATACACGGATCAATTTATATCCAAATATTTATTGCAGGACATTATTGTACATAATATTGATAATGGAAATAATGTGACTAAATTGAATACTCTAAAGAATTAATATATTTAATTGTGATACAAGATCATTTGATCTAAGTATATAATTCTTCTATACGTGTGTATGCGAATGAACTCCTCCTAAACGGCTGGACCGATATTGATGAAACTTTTGTGTATTCAGATGGATTCAAAACTGGTTTAGATTCATAATTGAAACCGATAGGTGGCACTGCGGTTTACTGTTACGATTTTTTTTATTAATAAGGCAGTGCAACATCTGCCTGGACCGGTAGTAAGTACATAATCAGTTAAATAAAGACAACACTACATAAAAAATACTACTGATTGTAAATAACCGTAAATACTTAATAAAAGTCAATTAGGATAAGACCTAATTATATTAAATGTAGCGGAACATGCCTAGTTGAATAATAGAACAAACGGAATGAGTGTCGACAAGGCCGGCTTGATTAGCCACGACCCACCCTGAACTTGAATCTCGATTATAAACGGTCTAATCAATTGCGATAAAGACAACACAGATAATATGCTCGTGTTTACTTATTAGCGTCCGTGTTAATAATCTATCTATCTATACATATAATAAGAATGTAAATCTAACGTGTCTGTACTTTATAGATTTTTGTGAAAATAATTGTTACGGGAAACTTGCAATGAGTAATAAAATACATTTCCATTAATTTTCAGAAATGTTTGTCTGTCTGTTTGTTTGAACAGGCATCACTGCTAAAGTACTCGATTCAAGAAAATCATAAAGCATATCCTCGAGTATCATTTACTCTTGGTTTCATTAATATCGGTGCACTCTATCAAAAGTTATTGTAATTTTAATGGCGACGCGACTTAAGTACGAGAGTGGATAAGTAAATAAACTTAATACATTCAGATGATTTTATTAGTCAGTTTTGTATATTAGGTTCCACGCGGACGGAGTCACGGGTACAGCTAGTATACTATATATATATATAGTAGGAGATATGCCCATCTTTCTCTGTACGACAGTATATATCATGTGTGTTCTAAAAACTGCACTTCAGAGTCGGTTTCTAAAGTTATACCATTCTAAACTACCAACTAACAGAAAATAATGACGTTACCAACTTATACAGATAAAAAAGCAAACAGACATTTTTAAAGTTATTTTTGATTACGCTTAAACAGCACCGACAGAAAGGAGCCAATTCGTTTGTTTTCGTGTGGTATCTTAAAATAAATTAATTGTTTTGTCCTTGACAATTAACACGATAAAAACAATGTTGATTGAAGAATATTTAGCAGGGTTTTTCGCAGTATTATAAATCGCCATCATACATATATATACATAGTGTGTCATCGTTTTTATTGTAAGCCAAGTATTAATTTTAATGATCCATTTTTTTATATAAATAAAAAACACAAAACCGTACAAACCCTAATTTTACACATAGTTAACACAACTGGATATCTGTGTATAAAAAGAACATTGTTGTTTTTTGTATAGTTACTTATTATTTGCATGTTAACCCATTACATAGTAGTAGTATAAGTCATCGACCGTGGGAACCAAATACAGCCCGTTTCAGCGTCGTCAAATCGTTCGAAGACGTCCGCCTCTCCACCTCTTCAGAGTTCTACACCGTCCCTTATTGAAAGGTATATATATATATATAAAGAGTGTCGCGGTGCATCCGAGCCGAATTCTGTTCAGAATATCTAACTGAATACGAAGAGAAACAAAAGGAAGAAATCTTCAAGCAGACTTTGACTAGAGCATTATGAGGTGTAGAGAAGTAATAGTGTAGAGTAGGTAACAGTACAAATAAATTGGTTAGCGCTCTAAATGCAGATTTATTCAACACAAGCTTAGAGATGCTCTAAAGCCTTTTAATTCCAAACTTTTTATTTATTTATTTTCCTTTTTTGTATCTATATTTTCTTATAGCTAGATGGGGAAACTTGTAAATGGTCTTCGACCATGTTTAAATACATAATGTATTTTTTTCGATTAGCTATAAGTTTTCCTAATATAAAATAAAGTCCGGCCGTAGTGTAATCGTGTCATAGTAAATGTATTTGACTTCTGTCTGTACGAGTCCAGAATACATTTCTTCTGACCCAAAAAGCAATCAATTTATACGTTCGTAACAATCATTTCAGCTCCAGTTACATTAGGGTTATACCTATGTCATGTACATTTGGTTTTAATTTAGCTTGGACTGTTGACAAATTACTACAGCAAAACAAAGAACTTTTATTGAAAATAATAAATATCTCTCTCAAAACTGCTCCGAATTCGCCGGCGAATGATTATTTAGATTATTATTTTGCGATAATACTGGTAGGGAGTTTCTGTTTTACTTTTGGCAACCAATCTAGTAGACTACCACTGTCATTGTTGAGTAGATAATTATATTACAAGTTTATTGTGATCATTTCAATATTCTAACAAGATGACGATCCTCTTGTTAGAACTTTCCAGGGAGTTGTTGTAAGATCTCAGACTTCATGCTCCGTGATATTATTTCACATCCACTTTACCTGTACAGAATAACCAAAATATATTACGTAAAATACCACCGATATTACAAAATACAGGGTCAAATACAAGATTATGAATAAAACATAAAATCAACTACATGACATTTAAAAATCCCGCCAAAACTTCTGCAAACTAACACATATTTTTAATTGCTAAGGTAACAGGTAACATGTCCTTTAAGTTTAACTCTGTCAAATTTTTAATAATCATTGTAATAATGTAAAATCCACTGCACTTGTGGTCGATAACGAAACTAACATATTATTACACGTACACATTGTAACATATTATTGTTTTATATAACATAGTATTGGGTGTTATGATTTCATGAAATAAAAATAAGCCACAAATCCGCTGTAGTAAAGCATTTATTAACCATTCATTCTACTGATTTATCGTCACAATTGCCTGTTTCTTTCAATATATACCTAATATTTCAAAGCTGGAGAGTTTAGGAACAAACAGCCAAATTGTTTTTATAGTCTATTTATTAAGGAAGTTTCTGGGTTATATAGCTACTAGTCCTTAAGGAACGAAACAATATCCATAGATATAAATCTAGGAAGCTATAAGTGAGTACGCGTAACTAGTACAAGCGACATTTCGTCAGTTATCCTTACATATTATAAAACAAAGTCCTCTGCC
This sequence comes from Antheraea yamamai, assembly GCA_036509395.1. Classification (NCBI taxonomy): domain Eukaryota; kingdom Metazoa; phylum Arthropoda; class Insecta; order Lepidoptera; family Saturniidae; genus Antheraea; species Antheraea yamamai. The sequence continues at coordinate 13,699,322 of AP028437.1, read as the reverse complement.
ATTTCTGTCTGTCTGTTCGCGAATCAAAAGAGAACAGAATTATTTCACTGTTTTGGGTTTTCACTTCTGACGGCAGCCCTTATGACTATTTCGACTTTTTTAAAATAAAACACAGAAAAATTTAGCGAGAGTTTAATATAAAAAAATGCAAAATAATAATATTTCCAAATATTGAGCCTTAACACTAACATATCTCTAGGTTTACAACATCCAAAAATACAAAAATGACGCGCACAAGACGAAACCTATACTCAGGTTTAAAATACATACACGGGATAATTATAAATCAAATCTATTGTCAAAAAAGTCAATCTGAAACTTTTTCCAGTAAATTGTATGCCTTAAAATGTCCCACTTCATTCCGACAGGAACAAAGTAGGTTCGAAGGACCAAAAAGTACCAAACTTATTGAAAATTATACATTACATCGGACAAACTTTTAAATCGGACTTTTTTTACAATAGATGATAATCTATAAAATATTATACACAATAATCGAGTTGCTTTTCTATTTTGCCTTAAAAAGGTGGCTGTTCCAAATTACAAATTTTTGTACCGAAAAATTTTGGAGAAATCACACTTATTTTTTTTTTGGAAGGTTAACGTTTCAAAATCAATTATTGTCATTCCACAACAACATCGATACGGAAACGATTATAGAGAGCAAGAGTTAGTACTTGTGCAAATTTATACACGTATTACTGCGAAAAACTGAGCGTATCGTATTTGAGCTGTTAATTGTAAATATCAAATGTTAACTTAAATTTTATTAAAATAAATAATAAATGGAATAATTATGGTGAATCAGTACAAATTTCCATTACTTTACATAGTTTTTCATGACATTACATTTGTCTCGTCTTTACAAGCATAATTATTTTAATTAATTTATATAATAATGTGTTAAAATGCATTAATAAATGTATGTCATCATAATAAAAATGAGTGCGTGCAAACGTCACACGCGATTGAAGTAAAACTCCTTTGGCGTTATAAGAGATGGCGATTAAGTTAAATATAAATACATCATATGAGAATTTCAAAAGGCATTTATTGGTGATGTAACACTAGATTGCAAAATATCAAATATGATTAGCTGATAAGTGGTACTACAGATAATGAAACTTTGATTTAATCTGTTACTTACTTACATTGAAACCAGATGGCAGCACGGTCGCAGGCCCATATATACATAATTAATTCTATTGTATGATTTTTATTTAATTATCAATGTAATATTTTATTTTATTTTTTCAAAAATGTTCTATCTGTTTGTTTATATATTGACAAAATCAAAAATATTTAAAAACCGGACGGTACAGAAACGTAACGCCATATTGCCGTAACGGACTTCCGTTGCATTGTCGTCCAGTTACCTCCTAGTCGCGCCTAAAGAGGTTTTACTTCAAAAATAAAATAAAAATAATGGAATTAATTTACTATCATTCAAGTATGTCTTCATAAGGGATTGGAGGTTTTGTAATAAAAAAATACATTCTTCGACTAGCAAATTAATATATCTCTAATATGTAAGCGAAACGAACGCTTAACATTATGACTCGGAACGTAACATGAAATCCGTCTCCCTCGCACTAAGAACTTGCGAGCGAGACAAAGAACTTGCGTTTTATTTATGCACAAGTTCTGTCAAATAAATGCAATTAAAAAAATAAATAAATTATCGTGTTTTTAATCCAAAATAATACAATACATTCAGTTCATTAATTTTATGAGATTCAATTGCTAATACTATATTTATTGTTCCTAATATAATAAAAATTTATAAAATATCAGGAAACGCAAAAATTATTTGCATATTGATGCGAGTGACAATAATTTCATATTTCACTCCAGATAATCGTATAATAAACATTATTTATTACATATAAAATTGAAAATTATCTAAACTACGAACGCGAAAATACGTTAATTGTATAGTTATGCATATTACAATTATATAGAGACATATCGAAAGTGCACAGAAAATACATAATTCATATATCCGACCAGAAAATATACGACTCTTTGGCGTTTTGAGCAAAACGTGATGTGTTTATGGCATCAACTAGCGCAGTACTAACACGCAATTTCACTATATCATATACTCATAATTATACATATAATGTGTATTATAAATATTAAATTCACCTGACCCCGCATTCGTTTGTATACTTGTATAATAAGCATTCCTATTACGTGGAAACGGACGATTCATCAGAATCAAACAATGCAAAAACAAAACGCAAAAAAAATCGCGTACAACTCGAACACAGCCCCGAATCTAGGAGGGACATACATCCCTGTGCAGCAGTATCAGGAGCATTTCAAATAAAAAAAAATGGCTCCAGAAAGAGCCTAGCATACGGAAGCCTGGTTGGGTCACAGTCGAATTGTACGAAAAAGGCCCTCACAGGCTCACATCACAAGTGAACAAGTAGATCAGTGCTGCATTAGTGAATTTGTGTACCATTTTTGTACTAGAGAACTTGTGCACCAGTGTTGTATTAGTGAACTGGTGCACCAGTATTGCACTAATGAACTTGTGCAATAGTGCTGCACTAGTGAACTTTTACACCAGTGCTGCACTAGTGAACTTGTGCACCAGTGTTGTACTAGTGAACTGGTGCACCAGTATTGCACTAATGAACTTGTGCAATAGTGCTGCACTAGTGAACTTTTGCAATAGTGCTGCACTAGTTAACTTTTACACCAGTGCTGCACTAGTGAACTTGTACACCAGTGTTGCACTAATGAACTTGTGCAACAGTGCTGGACTAGTGAACTGGTGCACCAGTGTTGCACTAATGAACTTTTGCAATAGTGCTGGACTAGTGAACTGGTGCACCAGTGTTGCACTAATGAACTTGTGCAATAGTGCTGCACTAGTTAACTTTTACACCAGTGCTGCACTAATGAACTTGTACACCAGTGCTACACTAGTGAACTTGCGCACTAGTGTTGCACTAATGAACATGTGCAACAGTGCTGCACTAGTGAACTTGTGGACTCGAAATGCCGATTTGAGATTTGTCGTGTCAATTATAGAAGATTTTACTATCTATTTTTCCTAGGTATATAATTGCATGTCACACAAATAAAAAGGGTGTTACGTAATAGAAACCTGCGCAAAGAGAACCTGTACAGCTTCACCGGACTACCATACAAAGAGTACAAATTTAATTAAAATGTATAATAATCATTAATAAATTGTTAATAATTTTTTTATGTAAAAAAAAAACTTTGAGCACATCGATATTCTAAAGAGAAAACCGCGTGTAACACTCATATAACGTTTGCGGGATCAGTTCAAATTATACATTATACAATGAAATAATATCAATTACTTTTTATACACTTCTCAATCCCTTAAATAAGAGTACCCTATATATCCTAATAAACACTAGTGTACATATAATATACGTCTTTTTGACACAAAAAAAATGTAAATAAATGCATTACGTTATGGCAATATTAATGTTTAGGAATGTTATGTGGAAATATTTCTATCATGTAATCATCATGGGTCTTTAGCCGTTCTTAATGGTCCCTATATAAAATCTGATATCTGTAATCTGTCTATATATTCTATATATAACTGTTTAAGATTTTGTATGTATTGGATGCAAAAGTTTAATGGAATCGAGAGACTATGAACATCTTACTGGTACCATAGTACTGAAATTTGGTCGCTATCATTAAGCATCGTAAGAGCAATGAAGAGGAATTATTCTCGAAATTTCTATACGTTATCGAATCAGATATGAAGCGGTCTGCAGAATAACACAAGTGTATTCGATATGCAATATAACATGATAATTTTGTTTTAAAGAAATATTTAAGATTTTTTAAATTTACTTTTTACGTTACATATGATTACATTCCTGTTAACAATAATGATGTAAAATACAAAACAAAAAATAATATATTTAAGTTATGTTACATTTGAAACAACTTTCAATGATTATTCTCTACCATATTTTGATTCCCTGACGACACAGATTTTTTTTTATTATTAAAAATCGAAACGTCCTTATGTTTGTGAAATTCTATCGAACGCTTATACAATATTAAATAATATATAAAACTCCCGGTATGAATATTTAAGAGGATAAAAAAATCAAAAAGTATTCGCTATTGCAAATTATGCTACGCATGCTAACAGGGACCACAAATGACACTAAAGACAACAAGGTCATAAATTAAATCCCAATTGCTAGATTTGACATGAAACAATTGGTATTAAACTATTTTTTGTTTCGCAAAACACTTCGCATACCTAAAACGATGATATTTAAAAAATTGTGTAGGAAAAAGTGTTTTTTTTTTTGTATGGAAGATAAAAGCATGATTATTTATTATACTATTATATAAAATATAGGCATATTTAATACAACTTACACTATCATTTTAGAAAATCTCAGCACATATATGCATTATTTAAAGGGACCTAAATTCGACGTAAACTTTCCATTCGGCATGTGTAAAAATAATTAGAATAATGATATACAGACATACTAGCGACCGACCGCAACTTTTTTCGCTAATAACTACAAAATAGTATTTTTTTTATTAGTGGAAATAATCGTATAAGCGGAGTCGGAGTCATAGCGGAGCTAAATAGTTTCACAGGTTATTTACAAATATCGTTTATTTGTATGATATTTTACACCTATGCGTAAAAATATATACCGTGGGAGTAACGAATAATCAAAAGAGGAATGGTAGTTCTCGAACCTTCTACACAGTTTTTAAGCGACAATGTAAGAGTATGCCTTTATAATATTTTATTACGAGTATATATATAACAAAGATTTAATTTCACGATTTATCAGAATTTTATTCTTTTATAGTATGAAAACGCGTTTTCAAATGAAAATGTTCAATAAGATTTAAAAAAAAAAACATTTGTCTGTCTGTCACGTAATTTCTAACTCGTTGTTTTATCAAATTATTTAGTTTTGTGAAAATTTGATATAACATCATGATATTTTTTTTATAATTAAGGCCACTGGATACGTATATTTTAAGCCTAACTTTATATTTTTCCATTTGACTATCCAGGTAGTTGTAACAACTCAAAATACATAGCTCGAATTAGTACTCGCCCATAATATAATATGCCTATAACATAATATTGCTACAAAGAACCCCAAAAAATATTACGTTATAATTAATTATATAGCTGTGAAATTATTTCATAAAACCGCTATATGACAAATGATAAATGTAAATATGCTATATATAACATAATAGGAATAACACAAGTGGCTCCTACAAGGAGCGGTCTTTTTAAAAATATATAACCAAGAATATATGAAAAACAGTAAATGCATTCACGATTATCACATGACCAGTTATTTTTCATTTTAAATGAAAAATAGCAGTGATTCGTGAATTTTTATATACATAAATAATACAGGGTTACATAAAGTAATTCTGTGGATTAAATTATCTGTTAGTTATACGACAGGTATCAATCTCGCAAAAGCTAATTTTTGTATGTGCAAAAATTAAATTTTAATAAATCACTACCTGTTATTTTTCTTACTATAATAATTGTTTTGGAAATAGTTTACTTTTGATCTCCGATTTAAATAAATATATTTTATTTTTTGGAATATCATTACATCCCAAAAGAGATGACAAAAGTATATAAATAGAAATTCATAGCATAGTCGATTATAAATAGTCGATTTTTTTTTTGGAGAAAATGATAGTTTACATCGATTCTAGGTCCACATCAATTCTTACATCTGGTCTAGATTATTTCGGGCCTTATCAACGATTATTATTATTATCTAGGGTATTAAAAACATGTAAAATCCATTTACATTATACACGAGTCGGAGAAAAACGTATATAAAATATTGTGTTCGTCGGAGACTTTTTTATCGATTTAAATTGAATATTGTTACGTTAACGATATGCACAAACTCGATAATCGAGTAATTTTTTCTATAAATAATGAACATACACATCTATATATCTTTCGAATACACAATTATGAAATCATCACTTTCGAGTCAATTTTTGTTAGTGACTAGTTGATTTATTAATAATCGATCACCTGTGTTTATCGATATACGACAAACTGTATGTTTTGCAATTTATCGATAATTCATAAAGTATATCGATATAGCGAATATTTGTACACTTTCCCTTGCACATACTATTATAACCCTAGCGATTATCGATTACTGAATTCTACAAGGAACAATTAATAAACTATCCCGCTATTTATCAAAATGATAAATATGTTCCAGACCATAGACTATTATTATATCTATTATATGCGAGCTTTGACGTTAGTTGAAACGTTCATAGATAATTAATTATTTCTGTCATACAATTCGAAATATCGATATCTCTATTCGCTTTTGTTTCACCCACCATTAGTCAAAAATACGTCTCAATTCATTTCGTCATTTATACTGTATACAAAAGGTCAATAATAAATCACTACATTTTATAAAACAAAATCCTCCGCCACGTCTGTCAGTCTGTTAGCGATAAACACATAAACTACTGAACGGATTTTTACCACTAGTTAAAATGATTCATGAGGAAGGTTTAGGTGTTTCATTTGTTAAAGTTTTCTTTTATTATCAGGGCGAGACAACGTAATAAATACATAATTAAAATTATTTCACGCAACAATATTCAATTTAAACGATTCACTAAACATTAAAAATCGGTTCTATACAAACCGACCGATATAAGGAGCCTCTTTCATAAAACTAAGTACCTACGTTTAGGTAGAAAAAAAATTGCACTTGTATATATTTAATAAAGCGGATTATACGATACACGATCACTGATCCCATTCCGACTCATCGACTCCTTCCATATTGTCCTGTTCTAGTTTCAAGTTCATCTCGACTTTGGCGCTCATCGACTTCATTATCTGTAATTAGACATATTATTTTAACATTCAGAGTGTTTTGAAGTGAAAATTTTCTTTAAGCGTGTTGAGCAGTATTTTTTGGGAGAAGATAAATTTATAATTTCGCGTCATGACATGCACTAGCACGCTTACTAAAGCGTGACCGACAGTATTGCGCTTGCGTCAGACTAGCGACGCGTAGTACAGCGGCCTGTGTACGTGTTATATTGATATTTTGTACTGAGCTTGTGTAACCCACCATATGTTTGTTAAATCAATAAACTGTGAAAAAAAAAGAAAATTATTATTCCGAGTGCCAATAGATGTGAAAGAGAGACTAATGAAGATAATCTCTATTTGCAAATTATGAAATTTAAATTATTCACACTATAATTAATTTAAAAATAAAACATCCTTAAGACTGCCTCGACTATTTTTTATATTTTTATTGATGGCAAACAATCTTCTAGTAGATTATTACTGTCAGTGTCGAGTAGGTAATGATATTACAAGTTTCTTGTGATAATTTCAACGAACTAACAAGATGGTGGCCGTCTTGTTAGAACTTTCCAGAGAGTTTTTGTGGCAACTAAGGATCCATGCTCCGTGGTATTATTTCCGATCCACTTCACTTGTGCACAATAACCAAACTGTATTACGTAAAACATTACCAATATTAAAGGGAGCAAAATAACACAAGATTATGAATCTATACTAATATTATAAAGAGGTAAAGTTTGTGAATTTGTGAGTTTGTGACGTTGTAGGGTGTAATCTCCGGAACTACTGGTCCAAACTCCGATTTGTAAAATTCTTTCAGTGTTATATAGCTCATTTATCGAGGAAGGCGATAGACTATATATCATCACGCTCAGACTAATAGAAGCGGGGCCACAATGTAGAACGTTTCAATATAGGTGTTTTTCTTCCTCTTGAGAGCTTCCACTGCAAGTTAGTGTAAGCTCAAAGTAACTATTCCATGCGAACGATGTCGCGGACAGAGGCTAGTAAAATATAAAAAGGACTAGTAATTTAAAAAATTACAATTTTAAATTACATGATTGGTTCTTGTTCAAGTTTTTCAAATTTTTTAATAAATACGGCATTTTTTTTAAAACTTATGCTGCCATCCGTTTGTTGAACAGCGCATCATAAGATCTACATTCGTTTGTATGGAGCTTTGGTTAATCCAGGGCTTATGCTTAGAAAATGTCTAAAAACAACAGTTTTTATTTTCGTTTTAATTACTAAACAATATTATATTCGTTCTATTTTACTTTTTTATTCCTTTTTAGTCATTTTCTTAATTGTATCATCTATTTTATTATCGTCTTCTTGTATCGTATTGTATGATAAATGCTGTAATCGGTTGTAATTAGTGGCATAACTAATTTGAACAGTTCGCACGTATGTTTTAGCTCAGCCATACTCAACCTGCGTCCCGCCGAGTCCCTTATAGTTGGCACATCCGATTATACTTCATTTTCAATTATTCTAAATTTCGTGCCCATCAGAAAAACTTTGAGCACACTTGACTTGAGTTTAATACCTACATTTTGTAATTTGCGACCACCGACACCAAGTGTGAAACGTATTTGTGGCCCGTTTAAAAAAAAATCGAGTATATACTGTTATATCTGTTCACTGTTTATGTTCCCGTTGTTGATTCTTTTCTGATAAATATATAAACACGATTGACAAATTAAAAAACAAAATTGCATGCGGCCTTATGGCTTTGGAAAGTGATATATATATATTAGACTAGGCCAAAAAAATCAACAATTTTTTTTTTTTAAGTATATCGAAAATATTATTTGGGATGACAAAAAAACAATGTTGTGAGAATTTGAGCCCTTAATATCTATCATCGCAACTTTTGATTTTTTTTTCCGGAGCGGGTTTTTGTCTCATAACTCCTAAACCGTCGAGGTAAATGAAATTGACTAAGACATTTTTTTAAGAGAATTTAATTGTCTACAAAAAAAGACTGATTAATTTTTTTTGTCAGATGAACCGATTTCTCATAACCACGCCTTGAAAATTGGTATGATTTCAGAATTTGACTTTTAACTTTAGGATTTTGTCATTCACTTAAAAATTAGTATCCGGAAAAAAATCAATAGAGATTCTTGAAGGGAATTTAATTTCCTACAAAAAACGTCTCTTAACATTTTTAGCTAAATTCACTCCTTTGAAAGACGGTTTTGGTATATAATTTGTTAAGGATTTTTTTTATAATCAGGGCGGGACAACGTCTGTCGGGCCCGCTAGTATGTATATAACTCACATTGTCCTGTTTCTCTTTGGCCTCCATCGGTACGTGGGATTTGATGAGATCGGGCTTCGGTTTCTGAGGCTGTGGCTTGTTCGCTGCCGGAGTGGGGGTCGTAGCGGGGGGCACGGACCCCGGTGACCCCCCAGTGTGAGCCGACACTGCAAAACACACAAATGATTTTTCTTAAATTTTACTTTTGATAACCCAATCTTGTAGATTATTACACGATCAAGTAGGTAAACATATTACAAATCTCTTATGATACATTCAATTTTTTTCAAACAAGATGATTACATCTCAAAATTAGATAAATCCAATATTAATTGTTCATATAATTTTATTTTTTTTAATTTCCACTTTTTATACGCCGAGAACGAAGTTCAAATTTTGCCATTCATAAGGATTTTAGTTTATGGTCTTCATATTTTACATACAATAATTAGGAACGGCTAAAATTGAATTTAACTTATTTTGTAATGTAAAGACTCAATTTATTATATTCACACGAGACCTTAATCTTTTCTATAGAATAAAAGTATGCCCATGTTACTCATAATATCACCTATCAGCCAGCCGTCAGCGGATACTGTTACCAATTTCAATTAGTAAATATACGCGAATATCGAAAAATTTGTTCGTGCATGCCGGGGCTCTAATTTAGTCCCCCTAATGCATATAAAAAAAGTATGGTACGAATACTAACAGCACTCCATTCCCGGCGGTTGTAAGCTGACGGTGCGATGAGGCACTGAGGCACCGGCCAGCCACTCGCGGGCCGACACCCACGGCGACCACGTCACCAGCGTCGGCGGGAACAGGTCGTCCTGGAACAGCTCGCTCTGCAAACAAACACAACACGATTACATGCGATCCTCATTTAACATAACGATAGCGCGATTCAGGTAAAAGAGATAATTTTTATAGCAACGCCATCTATCCACAAAATTGAACAGTTTTAACGCTGTGTATTTAGATGTTCAAAATACAAATTTATGTATAACATGGAGTCAACTGAAGAATTACACTTAAAATAAGGTAAGTTAAGATGTATATATTTTATTGTAAGGTAAAATCGCTTGCATTTTAATAAACGGAAGACATAGCATTGCGGAAGTGATAGTGGAAAAGTATTATATCTGTAAGGAAATGTAATATTCATGTTACGAACATACCTTTATCCTGGGCACTGTGAACGACAACGGTTCAATGTTGCCATTAGTGAGACGTAGCGCACGAGCAAACTCCACCTGTCAACAGTTACGTACACGTATTAAATAATTAAATTCACTGGCAACATTAAAATCCATTACGAGATGCATTTCACAGACAATGGACTACGAAAAAAAAGAGGGAGGGACTGAAATTCGTTCATATTCAGCCTCATCGGATGTCTAGAATGTAGAAAACACATTTTTTTTCTATCATGTTCAGTTAAGTTATCAGCTTCCAAATAACAGTTGTATTTGAAATTTAAATTTTTTGGATGAAATTTTTCGAATTCATTAGATTAACGATAAAATAATAAACGTAGCGATTTTTATAGTTATTCATAATCTTGTGTTACTTGAATCTATATTGTGTAAAATTGGTGGTGTTTTATGTAATATAGTTTGTTTATTGTGCATAAGTGAAGTGTATGGAAAATAATACCACGGACCATGAATTCTGAGATGCCACAAAAACTCCATAGAAAAGTTCTAACAAGATGGCCACCATCTTGTTAGTTCATTGAAATTATATCAAGAAACTTGTAATATCGATACTCACTTGACAATGGCAGTAATAGTCTACTAGAAGACTGGTTGCCAAAAATGGAGTGGAAGAAGAACTTGTAATACTATTAACCACTCGACAATGGCAGTAATAATCTAAAAGATTGGTTGCCAAAACTAAAGTTAAAAAAAAAATCCAATCTACATTACGTACACGTGCGTACGAGTGCGTACACGTGCACGCACGTAACGTACGCGTACGCATTTCGTACGTTCGCCTTTCTAGTGCCGATTGTTAACGAGGTACCTTCTCGACAGCGAGCAGGTTCTTCTGCAGGAAGGAGATACCCTGGTGCAGGGTGGCGCAGCGGTGGTGGGACAGCGCGCACAGGTACGGGGGTTCGCACGTCACCTCGTAGCAGTATATCGTCGAATCACCCTGTAAATCATACACCTATAGATTGCTATACTATGTATATCAATTCATTTTAGCACATCAACAAGATATGCTATGTTATGGAAATAAAAAACAATAGAGTTTTAATATAACAGGACTTTGGCGAATCGTTCTATTATAACCCTTAGTATTATGTACATAAGGCATACTCAGCGTCTTGGCATATGTCGCTGTTTTATCACATGTACTATTCAGAAATTCGACATTTTTTTTACTGTATTTCATTATACATTTCTATAAGTTAATTCAGTCAGGATTTAGACCTTGCGGAATACGGCTCTGTCCACTCAAAACAAAATTCGGGAGTCAGGGTGTGACTGTAACTGTATATTTTTTTTAAATATATACTGCGTGTAGTTTTTTTTTAAAGTCGGGTTCCTAACGGTTCGAATGATGACGTCAGCCTTGCAAAGGTTTCTACTCTCTTTATGCAATTACTTATTTTATGCGCGGATAAAAAAAAATGATATAAGATATAGAGTTAATGTTATAACTAAAATAGTCAATGACTAGATATAAAAAATAACTTGCAAAGAAGATTTGATAGATTATAGTGGTGGAGAATAACACAATATGATATAAGAATAGTAACTGACACGTCCGGTGAGGAACAGGGTTCCGGAGTCATGGTCGATGTAGGTCTGCAGGATGGCAGGAGACACGTCCAGCCCCACGGTACATACTGGAGCTGACAAATCCGTCGCTTTGTACAGCAAGATCTGTCTTTCTGACACTCTGTATAAGGAAAGAGACAGATTGGTATCCCATTTCTTTACTCAAAATTGTTATTTTGACATAATATATTATTAGCAGCTTTATTAATTCAATACTAACTCATGCCTGCTTCATTAGATAATACACAGTAATAGGGATGAAGACATTTGTTAATACTTGTAATAATTTGTAGCTACATCTATTACATATAAAACCACAATTGCTATATGATACTATATCTTTATATATAAATTTCTTCTATCTGTATGTCACTGAACTCCTAAACGGCCGGACCGATTTTGATGAAATGGTGTGTGCGTGTTCCAGTGGTTCCGAGAATGGTTTAGATTCACAATTGGACCCGGTAGGTGGCGCTGCGGTTGAGTTTTAGGATATTTTTTTTATTAACAACACAGGACAACATCCGCGCTGGCCCGCTAGCACTATATAAAAGTAAATAATATAATATATAATAATAACACCAAATAATATATATGTGTACTAGCAGGCCGGGCGGACGTTCTCCTGCTTTGAAATAAAAATAAATAAATCTAAAATTCAACCGCAGCGACACCAACCGGGTCCAATTGTGAATCTAAACTATTCTCGGATCCACTGAAACACGCACACAAAATTTCAGCAAAATCGGTCCAGCCGTTTAGGAGGACTACAGTGACATACACACGTACAGAAGAAATTTATATATAAAGATACTAGCGGTCCCGGCGGACGTTGTCCTGCCTTGATAATAAAAAAAATTCTAAATGTCAACCGCAGCGCCACCTACCGGGTCCAATTGTGAATCTAAACCATTCTCTGATCCACTCGAACACGCACACAAAATTTCATCAAAATCGGTCCAGAAGTTTAGGAGGAGTTCAGTGACATACACACGCACAGAAGAAATTTATATATAAAGATACCATATAACACTAAAACTCATCAGTATCTCATATAAAAAAAAATAGAGAAGATCGGTTGAAAAACGGAGGAGGAAGGTATGCTAACTGTTTTGTCTCTGCCTACATTACATCACTCGTTACATTTTATAATGAGCTAAATCAAATTCTAATCGTTCATGTTTTTTTTTTAAGATGTCCAGTTTTTATACACCGAGAACGATGCTCAAATTTTGCCGTTCATAAGGTTTTTCGTTTTTTTTTTTTATGATCTTCATATTTGACATGTACAAAATTTGAAGATCTTGAAAAATAACGTAAAATATTAGGAACGGCTAAAATTGAATTTAGCTCATTTTGAAATGTAACGATTGATATATAGACGTAATATATTCCATAACCAATAATTATTTATATTTAAACGATTTATCTTTTCCTGAAAACGTATCTGTATATTCGAAGGACGGGAAAAAGGGTTAGTATAAAAAAAAGGAGTCTCACTTATCGAATCCGGTTACGACGAGATGCGTCCCACTCAACGCCCACACTAGCCGTGCGCCGCGGCTGCCGGCCGGTCCCGGACCCGTCCGGATCGGTTCCGTAGACGAACGGACCCGATATACCTGTATATATGGAGGTCACAACTTTAACATACAACAGGTAAGAGCTACCAACTCGCTTCATATAACAGGTAAGAACTGCCAACTATTTCATGCAATAGGTAAGAACTGCCAACTCATTTCATACAACAGGTAAGAACTGCCAACTCATTTCATACAACAGGTAAGAACTGCCAACTCTTTCATGCAACAGGTAAGAACTGCCAACTCTTTCATGCAACAGGTAAGAACTGCCAACTCATTTCATACAACAGGTATGAACTGCCAATTCGTTTCATACAACAGGTAAGAACTGCCAACTCATTTCATACAACAGGTAAGAACTGCCAACTCATTTCATACAACAGGTAAGAACTGCCAACTCTTTCATGCAACGGGTAAGAACTGCCAACTCATTTCATACAACAGGTAAGAACTGCCAACTCTTTCATGCAACAGGTAAGAACTGCCAACTCATTTCATACAACAGGTATGAACTGCCAACTCGTTTCATACAACAGGTAAGAACTGCCAACTCTTTCATGCAACAGGTAAGAACTGCCAACTCAATTCATATAACAAGTAAGAACTGCCGACTCAATTCATATAACAGGTAAGAACTGCCAACTCAATCCATATAACAAGTAAGAAGTGCCAACTCATTTCTCCATGAAACAGAAAAATAATCCACCAAAATGCACTGTGGATTCCAAGAACTATTCGATGGATATATGCATGTAATGATGTTTTCAGAAGAGATAAGTTTTAGAGGGCTTAAGTTCTGCAGACTTTAATGGCCCCATACAGATCCTAGGGTCGTGTGTACCACTGGAGGGCCAAACAGGCTACAGTTCAAATCTGTCTAACAGTTTCAAAGATTAGTGAATTCCAACAAACAAAAAACAATCTCATAAGCTTTATAGTCTTAATATAGGTAGTGTAGAAGTCAATATAGATACCCACTCGGATATTTTTTAAGACCCAGATCTGAGAATGGAGCATCATGTTTTTATATCTCAAATCAGATTGTCTATTGACCAGTGAATCATAAGGTCTGCATTCGTTTGTATGGAATTTAAACTATCGCAGTTTTCAAGAAACCAGAGGTTAAAAGAAAAGCTTTTTTTACCCTTATTAATCCATCTTTGCACACAGTAGCGAGGTACTCTCCGCAGGGGGACCAGTCCAGGGCGAATATCTGATCAGTGTGTCCGGTGAGGATGATCTCCGGGGTCGGTTCCGGGGTCGACAGGTCCCATATCTTCACGGTGAGGTCGTGTGCGGCGGTCGTCAGCAGGTCCGAAGCGGTCGGGTGGAACCTCATTATGTAAATCTTGTCCGGGTGAGCGGAGAACGTTCGAGATGGTGTGTTCGTTGACTCTTGTAGACCTGTAGACGTTAATAATAATTCGCAAATAAGCGATGAGGGCATCTAAATATTTATATATAATATAGCATTTATACATAAATACCCAGCCACGCGTTGCTGTTAATATTATGATAAACTATTTGATATTATGGGGTAAGTAAAGAGATTAACAGAGTACATGCACTATAAAATAAACTGGAATTGAAAGAGAAATTCAAAACGTTGGATGTTTATATATTAAGATTATTTTTTTTATATAATAGAGTCACTTTATATTTATAATAGAGAATATTGTTGACAGTTTTTCTATACAATCCCACTAACAACACCCTCTGGTTTTCAGTAGTTCCGGATTAAGGTAGGCGTCTACATTTTCGCCTCGTAAGTATCGGACACATCGCATCAAACTTTCTACACATAGGAAGTGATACGAGTGTGTCCTTTGATCCGCATCGTACAGATCGCAACTACCCCCCTGCAATTCCGATGTCAATGTTCAGAGTGACAAATTTTTGCGTCATACGGAATACCGATCAGTGGACGCCATTATCTTGCACATTCCACCGAACACTAAGCTACATCTCACTACGAAAATTCGAAAGAAAGTGGCATCGGCAATCTGATCGCTGATAGTCGGTAAGCTCGATTGCTACTGATGCTGTGGACGCATTGCAAAAAAATAATCCGTTGATGCGACGCGTCCGATACATACGATGCAAAAATATGTACGCATACCTTTAGTGAAAATGCATTATAGTTATAGTCAGGCTCAGAGGAGACGCCGTCGAAAGGTGGCAGCAGGACCTGGCGGACGAGCGGTTCGGACGGTTTACCGTAGACGCCGTCCGCCCGGTCCTGCGGGAATGGATAGAGAGGGAGTGGGGCTCCCTGACGTTCCAACTGGTGCAGGTACTCACCGGACATGGTTGTTTCGGGTGGTACCTGCACCGGATCGCACGCAAGGAGCCGACCGCCGCCTGCCACGAGTGCGGCGCTGTCGAAGATACCTCGCAGCACACTCTGTCGGAGTGTGCTGCGTGGGGGGAGCAACGCCGCATTCTGGCGGCGGCGGTAGGACCGGACTTGTCGCTGCCGAGCGTGGTCTCGGCCATGCTCGGCAGCGAACAGGCGTGGCGAGCGATGTCCTCCTTCTGCGAGGACGTCATCTCGCAGAAGGAGGAGGCGGAGAGGGCCCAAGAGGCAGATCCTCAAAGTGGCCCTCTCCGCCAAAGGAGGACAGGCGGGAGGAGGCGGCGCTTCGCCCAACTCCTCCCGCCACCGTAGCCGGACCTGAGGGGGTGGGCCGGGGGGCCCATCTCCTCATTGCACAGGTCCGGCGGACGAGGGGGGCAGCCGTTGTGTGCCCGGTCTGTCCCTCTATAGGTAGGAGCCCGGCGGTCACCTTCCGCCGGGCGGACCGTGGGGACGGCTCTACAAGGTTGATTAGCTGGAACGATCCCTTGCCGCCCCCACACAACGGTCTGTCGGTACACCGTGGGGTTTTAGTCCGTGCAAGTCGGACATAACCCACTCTCTCCCCCGGGAGGGTGGGTATCCATAAGGGATTTCCCCACGTTAAAAAAAAAAAAGGTGAATAAGGCACTGACCGTCGTCGGGTATGATCCACTCGCGCACGAGCCCGTCGTCGCATGCGACTAGTAGCCGTTCGTCGCGGAAGGGGTCGAAGGCCCAGTCCTGCAGGGTCGCGGGGTGCAACAGCGCGGGGGGGTGCGTGCCCGCGGGGTGCGGGGGCGGAGCACGAGCGCGGGGGGTCGCGCCCCGCGCCAGCTCCACCACCCCGAGCCGGCCTCCGCCCCCCGACAGCGGGACCGCGCAACGCACGCCGTTCGCTACACAAACACAATTGCCAACCTTTATTCACTCATATAGTATGACCGCGGTCACTGTACCACCGGTATAGATACGCTCACGACAAGACGAGGTACAGGGGGGCAAAGCAGTTACTCGTTTTTGTCATTCTGCTGTCATCGCTCACAAAGACAACTAGTCTTTTTTTGGCGACCAATGTTCTAATAGATTATTACTGCCATTGTCGAGTAGGCAATGATAGTACAAGTTTCTTGCAATCATTGAAAACTAACAAGATGGTGGCCGTCTTATTACAATTTTCCAGGGAGTTTTTGAGTGCAAGCCGGAATCCATGCTCCGCGGTATTATTTCCGATCCACTTCACTTGTGCACAATAACCAAACTATATTACGTAAGATACTATCAATATTACAAAATATAGAGACAAATAACACAAGATTATGAATAAAATATAAAGACCACTACGCGACATTCTAAGACCTCGCCAAAAACTCCAAAATCCTTCTATTAGAACTGTCTTTATAAACGCAACGTCACAAAGTAAGCAATATAATTTTTTAATACAATAGCTCTAACATAATACTTGTTTGTAACTTGCTTTGTAAACGGATGCAATTGGATCCCGAATAATGACATTTATGTCATTACTGTCATTCTGTCATCTTTCCTTTTTACTCCGTTACATGTATTGTGCACGGAATTGTTCCAAGATATATTTATTAAAATCACATCGCTGTTTGCATTTCCGCCCTTAATCTATCACCCTCGAGCCCCGGCGAACCATAAACGATTACGTTCCATACAAACAAATGTAGAGCTTATGATACACAGATCAAGAGACAGTTTCGCAGTACAAATAAAGAAACAATACTGGATTTATTACGAAACATGAAAAATTTTAATAAGAAACTATACTTATGAATATAATGTATCACATTGTCATATAAATAAATGTATTATTGCGACCAAAGTTAAAGCTCCATAAAAGTATACACACAATGTATAGATACATAAATGTCACTGTCGATGGCGAGATTTTTTTTATTTTTTAAACATAACATCCGCCATTTATAGACTTGAATCTTAATTCGGAAGCCGAGAGGTTAAACTTTATTAACACGTTCACTACTACTGGCTCTGCCTTATATATTATCTTAACAAAATATGAGCTTTTTGACGGAATCTCCGAATGTCATGTAGTGAATTTTAAATTCTATTCATATTCTTGTGTCATTTGGCTCTATGTTCCGTAACTGTTTGGTGGTACTTTACATTATGTTGTACGGTTACTGTGCACAAGCGAAGTAGGTGGAGAAAACCACGGAGCATCGATACTGACTTACTACAAAAACTACCCGGAAAGTTTTAACAAGTGGAGCACCATCTTGTTAAAACATTAAAATGATCGCAAGGAACTTGTAATATCAATACATACTCGACAATAGCAGTAATAATCTACTAGAAGATTAGTTGCCAAAATAAAATAATAAAGAAGAGAGTTGCCCTCGCGGTACTAACTACAAACTTACCATAAAATAACTACCACATATACATCAAACTTAAGGTGATAAAAAAAAATAAGTTAGCCAGATGTCACCAGAAGCTTGGACCAAGAGTACCAAACTGGACAAAATAAAAGGCTATTTATCAAAAAAAAACTAGAATTACCAGAGGATATATCAAACTTACATTAAAAAAGATTGAAGCCGCTGGCAAAATCTAGTATGATCCATAGAGAAGAGTACTCACCATAGAAACCGTTGCATTCTCCCGATATCTGTCTACTAATATTCTTGATATTCTCGATGTGAGTTGACTTGTGCCCGGGTGTGCCTTTCAAATGCCTGAACTTGGACACTTTGCCTGGAAATAGCGTAAAACTTTAGACAGAGTTCAATAAAAATATAAACAAACAAACCTAACAGTAGTAATACAGTTTAAAATATAGAACAACTGGCTGAGCAGGCCACGCGTTGCTGTGGCTCAGTTATATTGAACAGTATACCGAATTGAATAAAACACGTGGACCATAAAGTAAACGAGTTGAAAAAGAAGTTCAAGATTAAAACGTGGCGCTATCTATACCATATCTATAACAGTCAGTTGTACAGTTTTCTGTCAACAAACTAATTTAAAGCGCCATCTGTTCCAAACTGATGAAACTTACAATTAATAACAATAATCAACATTGACAATCATTTAATTTGTAATTAAAAAATATTGAGGCCATTAATCGAAATATAGATTATATCTCTCAAGTTAGACCAAATTATACATAAATGCCAACTCTCGTGAAGATTGGTTGAGTAGTTTCGGAGTTCATTGTGGATAAACATCATGCCACTGGATTTTTATATATTATACTGTTTGATAAATATAAAAAATTTTTTTTTTTTTTTTTTTTTTTTTTTTATTTATATTATTCACATCTCCATTCAATTTTTTTTTCTCTTCGCACCGTTTTTATTTCTTTTTTTTAATATTATTGACATGAGGGGGACGAAAATTTTTTAATTCTTTTTTTTTTTTTTCTCCTGTTTTTTTTTTTTTTTCCCTCCAGGGTTTTTTCATTTTTTTGAAAAAATTATTATTTTTTAGCCGAAAGTTTTGTTGTTTGGGGGGGAGGAGGAAAATCCCCCCCCCCCTCTTTTTCTTTTTAGTTCATCTCCTTTTCTTTTTTAGGCAGAGCATTTTCTTTTTCGGGCAGCGGGGGCGAGGGAGTTATATTTTTTATTTTTGGTTGTGGGAGCTCCTCCTCCTCCTTTTTTTTTTTTTCATTATACATCTCCTCCATTATTCTCCCCCCCTTTTGTGATAATATGTTATTTATCACCCCCCCCCCACCCCCACACACCAAACACCTCCCTTTTTTTTTGTATTAGTTTTTTTTTTGCATTTTTTTTATTTTTTAACCCAAGCTCCTACCCTCTTTCTGCACTCTCGGTTTTTAAAAAAATACATTTTTTTTCTCTCATATCAAAAATGATTATAATTTTTTCTTTTTTTTTTTTTTTTTTTATTTTGAAACACCCCTCCCCCCTCACTTCTCCCTCACAGTCATTGTTTTTTTTGAGCACCCATTTTTCAATCTTTTTTTCCTTCCCCATTTTACATAAATAGAACAATATTTTTTTTACTTTTACCTCAAAACTGCTTCTTATTCATCCTTAAATTGTTTTTTTTCAACTTCCACAATCCCCTTTAATTCTTCATTTTCGACCAAAGTCTTCGGACGAACGCAAGGTTCATTTTTCAAATCGAAATTCCCAAAACGGAAGCAAGCAAACCAATAACAGGTGGTTCGTTGGTTTTTATTTTTAGCTTTTTAAACTTCTTTGTTTTTGCTTCCCCCTTTTCCCCCTTTCCTCCCCCACCGGTACCCATTTTCCTAAATTTCCCAAATTTTTAACTTTTCCATAATAAAAAAAAAAATTGAATTGCAATAAAAATTAAAAATTAATAAATAAAAAAATAATTACTTTTAAAAAAGAATTCCATGTTTTTAAAATAAAATTAATTTGAAATTAGAATTCTTAGCCAGACAAAAATTATTTTGATTTGAAATGGCCAGTACTGCAGAACGGCAGTTTCATAGGTAAAGACCTATTATTAAGATAATACAACCTCGATAAGTTAAAATCACAAAATATTTTAAGTTTTAACTAGATTTTAACTTATCAAGGGTTTATGTTCCACCTGCTCTTTCTTGAAGGCCAAATCATGCCGTTTCCCAGAGCTAACCAGCCATTGCTAGTTTTAAAATTATGGATTTTCAGCAAATTAACGAACTCTATAGCTTTTTCTTTCACTATGGGTCTGTAACACTGATGTTTTGGTTTCGACACTGTTTCAACCACGTAAATAAACATTACTCCAAAATAAGGAATTTAGCTATTTTTCGTCTTTTACATAAAAAACTTTCTCCAGATTCTCGTTTCTTCAAGAGTTAAGCTTCTTTTTTAATTATAAGTGATAATGTACATTCGTGTATTCCAAACTGAGCCGCAACATCTTTCCTTTTTAATCCACTTTTCACCGCTTTTAATTTATCAGCATATGTTAGTGTTGTTAGTTTTCGTTTTGAACTCATTTTAGTTAGGTAACTTTTATCACACAGCACATTTTCCTGGATAGCGTTCAACAACTTATCATCCAAGTAAACCGCTGTCCTGACCACCGCAACTACAGTTTTTAGGGATATCAAAGAAACAATAGGTGATTTTATACTTATTGTTTGTGTTAATAATTTAACTTGTAAACATGTGCAACCAATAAATTTCGAGAACTTTTTGTTTTGAACATTCATTTGAAATGACTCATTGGCAGACAGTTTATGTTACAGAGCTCATCGAAACATTTCTGTAAGTAACTGAGGGCTAATACTGAAATTATTAGTTTAAGTTATCGAGGTAGCCTATTTTAAGTAATAGAGATTTTAGGCTCTGAGGGGAAGGGAGTATATAATTTTTTCAAGTTATAGAGGTCTTTACTTTATCGAGGTTTGACTTATCGAAGTTCTACTGTATTAAAATTTAAATGAGCTAACATCAATTATCATGTAATAGTTAAAGTGAGCAATATTTCTTGCTTCATTTCGTACATCTAATAACAAGCAAGAACCATCCAAATTGCCATCGTTTTTGGTCCTTCGAGCCGGATTTACACTAAAGAAATGTTTATTGTATACGTTTATTCTTTGACTTTAATTATATCTGAACAGAATGGATATATTATAATACTAATTGTGGAAAGTATTTAAACATAACACAGTAGTTATTCTCTGTGCCAAACAAAAATTGTCTATGTCATACTTTCTTATTGTTGTAAAGTCAAATAAAGCATCTTTTTATATTATATCGTGGTATAATTTCAGTTGTATAATAAAACTTTATTTCAGATAGTAATGTATTCATATAACATGTAATTGTTAGCACGGAAAGTTTTAGTCTAGTATCAGTATTATTTAAGAGTTAACTTTATCACATAACTATCTATTTAATGAACTACATACAGAGCCCTATATATGTACATATAATACAGCCCAGTGGCTAACAAACATCCAACCTCCAAACAAGTACGATCAGATCTATCGCTATACCTAAACCGCTTCAACATCGAGAGAGATTTGGCGCATGATGGCATGAAAGTCATCCACTCTGGTTTTAACAAGTATACATTATTACATTCTGAGTGCATTATTATACTGTATGCGCAGAGTGTTATAGTCCTTCTGCGTATACCTAACCCAAAGACTGAATAAGTTCTGGTAGGTGGTAGAGCCACGCTGAAGCTATTACTAGTTCCAGCATGAATGTATTGGCTCACCCGCGGTAGTACTACCCAACCCACAGAAACACCCACGTGAAGTAACAGTGCTTGCATTGTTGCCTTTCGTTCGATCAGTAAGAGCGCCGGAGGCAACCCTCCCCTAGCCCCCTCCTTTCCCCTCCTCTCCCCCTTCCCCCCCAAACAGAGCTGGCAACGCATATGCGACTCCCATGGTGATGCTAGTGTCTATGGACGGCGGTAATCACTTAACATCAGGTGACCCTCCTGTTCGTTTGCCTCCTATGGTATAAAAAAAAGTAAAACTTTTGGCCGTATACCCCAAAAAGCGTTATATTTACTATATAGCATAGTGCAATGCATTTCAAATAGAACCGCAATTTTAAAAAGTGACTGTAAAAAAAACGTTCATATTCAACTTTTATAAACATCCATTATAATAGCTTAAATGAGTTCAACAATATGGGGAATTACCCATAAACAATATACTTACCAAAGACAGTGGAGGTCCTTTTTGTTGTGACATTAGGCACTGAAGACCGTTTTTCCTCGCGATCCGGACTCTTACGGGATTTCAGTGAATCTCTGCGTCTACATACACCATAGATAGATAAATGTATTTAGTAAAAAACTATGTTTCTGCTTTCTGTAAAATATCATATTAAACCTAGTCAACCAATCTATATTTATTTTTACGTAATAACTAAACATTCGTCGAGCGGATTACGCAAATGAAAATTCAAATATTATCAACATTACATAATGTAAATAGGAACTTGTTATATGGCATGGAAGTTCTGTCCTTTTTTTAACTTTATTTTTGGCAACCAATCTTTTAGATTATTACTGCCATTGTCGAGTAGTTAATACTATTACAAGTTAGTGTCGTGCGATCATTTCTGTGTCATCTCAGAGTTCATGGTCCGTGGTATTATTTTCCATTCACTTCACTTATACACAATAAACAAACTATATTATATAAAACACCACCAATTTTTACACAATATAGAGTCAAGTAACACAAGATTATGAATAAAATATAAAATCCACTACATGACAGACCAAAACCCCGCCAAAAACTCCGGAAGTCCTGTTAATTAGCAACCGAATAAAATAAAATAAATATTTAATTACGATTCCACAAAGCGACAACACATGTCAGAATGTCAGAATTGTGAGCACCCCGAATAGTGTGCTTGCATCTCATGCAATGGTGTTTCGTCATTCGCTTAGCCTTGGACAGACACAGATAGCACATTCGACGTTGGATTAATAGAGACTTCTAAGTTGAACAGTCTGCCCAGAATATTCCGTACCATGACCTTGATATCACACCTCAAAGTCATAATCTGGAATCGCTTTCGTAGCCAGGGATGAGTATAAATCACAACTTAACTAGTGTATGACCTTAAGTGCATCGACTGATTAATTGTTTACTGGTGATAAGAAGGTAAACAAAGATGCAGGGGCAAGGGGTACGCGGAACGCGAGATACACTCGACTTTCGTGCAGTAGGACGTCGTCGAACGGACGAATGATTTTTTTTTTCGAACTGACTACGCTATTGACCTGGCACGATCTTAACAGCTTCACCGGACTACTAAGGCGAGCGCTTAAGGCACTCAGTCGATTTTATTTGGGCAACTAGCTCACGGGTGCACGGCACACCTCGGCTTGGGCTGTTGCTTGATACATGCAATTTGCGACCTATCTGAGCTAAGCTAAGCTAACTATTCATACATATATGAGTTGTTGAGACATATATGTGTACCAGGCATACATACCTCAACAGCTCTTATATATATTTCGCATCGGATAATTTTTTAAACTATTTCAGTTTTATAAGGGAAAAAATAAAACCTTCCACTTGCATGTATAAGCGTGTATACGTGCACGTGTGTGGGAGTGACATGTGTAATGTTGTCGCAGTGATGTAAGATTTTGAGTCACTGTATCGCGCGAGCAGCGCACAGACGAATGTTTAGTTATCCAGGGTTGGAGTAAGCTGTTTCGATAATCAGTTTTTATTTGTTGATAAACAATAGAGTTCCATTATCATTGACCCGTCAGTTTATTATGTAATTTGGTTATTGTTATATTCGGAATATGACAGGTACCTGAGTGGTGCCGGTGAGGGTGGAGGAGCCTCGGAGTCGGCCGCAACACTAACGGAGCGCATTTCATACGCGCGCCTGCGGTCAGCTATCGACTGAGCACCACTGTATACCACATTAACATATTTGATCACCCTGTATTAATTAATTAATTACTGAAGAAGAGAAGAAACTCATAGGAACCATGATCGAATCCCTCGCTAGTCGAGATAGATTGATGCAGAGCACATTTATCCCAAAAGTCAAGTCCTGAGATATACCCCAAATATTCAAAAATTAAATGTAAATAGTAATTAGAGAAATCCCATTACCAAACTGGGCTCAAATGTTACAAAAAAAAAAACAAAAATTAAATAATAGAAGGTCAAGATTAAGTTTTTAAAACTCGATGTAAAGTTTATAGTGCAAAATTCTTTATAAAAACAATTGTAATATCCTTAATTTATTGTTCCCTATAAAGGCTATGTAAGGCTAACTAAAAAAAAAGTAATTAAAAAAGACCAAAATTTACTAGCAGTGTTATTTTGGATGGTACTAAAAATTATCACAAAATTGAAATTAAAAAAAAATTCAAACCATCCAATTTGGCGTGGAATGTATATATGTATTCCATGGATATGTTTGTAGGGTCACGCAGTGCCCTTAAAAGGGAATTTCAAAAATATGGAAAAATTGGCATAAAAACTGAAAAAATTTAAGAGTTTGACAAAAAAAAAATCTTGATAACCTTTACATTTTTTTTGGATTTTTTATAGGTACAGAATTGTCGAAACTCACTCGGTATTCTCAAACATTTTTCTCCGTTCAGCAGTAGTGCTCGGAGTCTTCGGCTGGTAACCAGAATCCGATGAGTTCATTTCCTCCTCTAGACTTGTATCCGATTTCCCATTCGTGTATTCCTCTGTTTTAAAAAAAACAAAACATTAAATATAATTTAATAAATACAAGCTAAAGAAGTTTAACTTACTCCGCGTGTACGCACTGACACATACGATGTCATTTTTATATGTCTACTATTAGTGTCGCCAAGTAGCTAGTATGTAATGTATAGAATAAAAATTCACTAAGCTCTCAAGTTATAGCTTAAATATGATAACTGACCTTTATTATGTGCAATTTCCATGTCGCTAGTGGGCGACAGGGATTTATCTTTTTCCTCTACAGCCTCCTTAGCAATAGGTGTTGAAGTGAGAGGCGCAGAGACGGGCGATGTAACCGCTGCAATAACCATACACTTTGTCAAATCTACTGTTTATACCCATTAATAACTATTATAATATTATATGACTATATATACTGTATACACATTATACAACTATAATATAACATTTTTTAATCAATATTTTATGATTCACTTTAACCTTTTTGAAAAAGGTATTCTGGTCTAGAAATTTAAAAAAATCGTTTTTTTTTGCATATTTTCAAAGTTTAGAGCTTCAAAAATATGCACCGTAAACGGATTTTTCAAAATTCGAATTATTTTCAGAGATACAGCTCATACGTTTGCTGTCAGACGAAACGAAATTAGGATTGGTCGCTCTGAACTGCGAGCTTCGGCTGCTTCAAAAGAACGCAGAACAGCTCGGTTAGCGGAAAGAACGTCGCAAAATTTTAAAACAATTACTTATGAAAAAGGCCCAACGTATGGATGTGGGATCGCCGATTAATCCAAAGTGAGTATTAAATATTATCAGAGTAATTCTATTCGAATTCTTTCTCCAAATTCAAACACGTTTTTCTCAAAACTACTTTTTTACGTTGTCATGAAATCTTAAGTTCTACTTTACCGATTCCTTTGAAATTTGATAAAAATCTTTTTTATACATCACTCTATTGCTCCTGCCTCGGATTTTGGAAAATTTTAATTTTACGTATTTTTAAAAAGTTCAAAAAAGTAACAATTTTTTTTTAAATGACCTTATTTTGCGATTTTTTTTTTCTTTCGCAAAGGTCAATCCGATAGGAACATCTTCACTAATGAAGAATTTTTTTAATTCGTTTGTTTTAGATCACTACAAGAGTTGAAATCATGTCAACCAGGGAACACCGTTTTTTTTTGTAGCCCCCAATCCACCGGCCTGTAATTCGACGATTTTTTTATTTTTTTTATATTCTTCAAGTATCAATAAAAATCATAAAAAAAATGGATAGTAAAAATTTTCATTTTTTTATCTTCGTTTGAAATATGCCTTAAATTTAGACGTCTAGACAAGAATACCCCCTTAATTTAGATACTAAATTCCTTACAATGTGGTTCTTTATAACGACAAGCTTTCTATAACATAGAAATGAGTACAATTTGGTTGTTTTACTACAAAACTATTTATTTGTTCTCTTCCCTCCGTATAACAAAATAGTTTATAACGAAAGAATAAATGCTCGGTCCCTTGAAATTCGTCATAAAGAGTTTATACTGTATTTTTATTTATTTTAGTACATACATTCTCTTATTTTTTATGTATAACAACGTAAGCAGTTTCTAAGACCAGAAAGGGTTCAATTTAAATTATATTTAAAGTTTGTTCGTCTGTCACACGGATCCTATATATAGATATAATGTCTCTCAAAATAATCTCTAACGTTGAAAGGATAGTTTTATCCATCCAGATCTATGCTCATTTATATTGGCACAACATGTTTGCAAATATTAAAATTAATTATGTGTAAAATGTGCTGTAAAGTAATATATATAACAAATAAATAAATAAATAAATTTTTAGAAATTCCACAATACATTACGGGCCATGAAAAGACCCAACTGACAAAATTTGATATCGACTTCAATGGTTCCTTCTCCAGGTTCATGATCTCCTTGTTATTCATCATTTGTGTCAAAATCAAATCAAAATAAAAAATTCTCTATTCAATTTAGGCCCTGAGAAGGCACTTATGAACGTCAAAACTACCACCGGTTCGGATAAACAACCCAGTCATCGAGTAGAACCGGCAAGAAACTCGATCTGGTTTATCTTTTGATTATACATAACAACGTATTTTTATAGATATATACAGTTACATTCGTTATTGGCGGATGCACAGAGAGGGGCGTCATTTCCAGACGTCACCGTCGTTCACATATTCCACCCTATAATATCCTTTATGTATTAAGACCCGCTCGACATGACACTTGAACTTACCATCTGGCAAATCGGTTATGTGCTTATTCTGACAGTTTTATTTGAGACCCAATTTATTTTCCAAATTTTGGGAATTTACCACTTTTTGCGACATCGCGACATATTCAACCACAGATATATATTCGATAAAACAAAAAAAAATAAGCCGTTGTTATTCGCCGACTGTTGCCTGCAGCTTCGCATTTGACCTATCTCTTGGGAATAATATCTTTTTCTTCTGTATAACTTAACTAAACTGTATAACTTCTTGAATAGTTAAAGCGTAACAAGTAAACAAACAAACTCACATAGGCATTTACAATATCATAGTTAAAATGTATATAAATTAATAACTCACTTGAATCAGATTTAACGCCCGGAACTGCTGGGACGGAGAACACTTTATCGAAAGAGAAGTCTTCACTGCCGGAGGACGCAGAAAACGGTTTTGGTCCGAGCCGTGGCTGAAAAAAAAATACATATTCAAACTGTCTACACACTTGAAATCTCAACATGAAATAACGCAAAAAAAAAAAAACAAAACAAAAAAAAAAAAAAAAAAAAACACCCAAAACACAAACATTTTTAACTTAACACAAAACAGAAAAAAATTCCCCCCCAAAATCCCCAAAAAAAAAAAACATTGAACAACACAACATATGTATACTAATTTTTGTAAGATGGAAAGGTTGTTTTTATTTTTGTGTCATCTGAACTACTAGTCCGATCTGGAAATGTTTTGCCCATTTTATCTATTTCGGAAGATTACATTACCAAAACTTCGTCATAACAATTACAATAAATCGATACGTATAATAAAAATGTAAATATAACGTGTCTGTATGTTTTAGATTTTTGTGAAACAAATTGTTGCAGGTGTCTTGGAATAAGTAATAAAAAAAAGTCCTCATGTGGAACCTAATGATGAATCCTAATGTAAAACAGCGACTAATAAAATCATCTGAATGTATTAAGTTCATTTACTTATCTATTTTCTCTCGTACTTAAGTCGCGTCGTCATTAAAATTACAATAACTTTTGATGGACTGAACCGATTTTAATGAAACAAAGACTAAATGTTACTCAGAAATATGCTTTATGATCTTTTTATCACAAACGCAGTAGTTTAGCAGTGACGCGTGTTCATACAAACAGACAGACATTTTAAAAAATGAGTGAAATGTATTTTATCACTTATTCCAAGACACCTGCAACATTTTATTTTTTTTTTCTAAAAAGTACAGACGCAGATATGGCAGAGCGTACTTACGTTGGTAGTAGTTTTTTTTTTATATCATAGAATGCAAACGTACAGGTGGGTCACCTGATTTTAAGCTATCACCACCGTCCACAGACACTTGCAACACCAGGGGCGTCGCAAGTGCG
The DNA here is from genome assembly GCA_036509395.1 of Antheraea yamamai. Classification (NCBI taxonomy): domain Eukaryota; kingdom Metazoa; phylum Arthropoda; class Insecta; order Lepidoptera; family Saturniidae; genus Antheraea; species Antheraea yamamai. The sequence continues at coordinate 13,670,682 of AP028437.1, read as the reverse complement.
TTGCCATCCTGTGTTTGGGGGGAGAAGGAGAAAGGAAAGACGGAAGGGTAGGGGAGGTGGGCCTCCGGCGCTCTCACTGCCCGAACGAAACGCAACAGTACAAGCGCTGGTACTTCACGTGGGTGTTTCTGTGGGTCGGGTGGTAGTACCCCGGACGAGCCGACCCATTCATGCTGAAACCAGTAATAGCTTCAGCGTGGCTCTACCATCTACAATTGCCTACCGTTGCATAATAATATATGTTAAGTCTGCTCCCACGCTACTTTACATTTTATCATTGTATCATTAAAAAGCCAATAAATTTAGTAGAATAATGTATTCTCAATCGATAACGTCATAAAGACCTACTACCTACATTCATTATAAGGGCGAGACAACGTTCTCCGGGCCCGGTAGTATTGGTATAATTCCGACTCAATTTTAGAAAGTGGAAACGTAGTACTAACCCCAATTAAAACTTCAATCGTGTTACAAATAGCGGAAATCCATACGATTTTTCCAGAACATTCTATATTCTTAAGTCGATTTTCTTTGGGCGAAATAGATGTCAAACTTCAAGGTCTAATTATAATTCAACGAAACATTTAGGTGTAGGTGGTAGAGCTACACTGAAGCTATTACTGGTTTCAGCATGAATGGGTCGGCTCTTCCGGGGTACTACCACCCGACACACAGAAACACCCACGTGAAGTAACAGTGCTTGCATTGTTGCCTTTCGTTCCGTCAGTGAGAGCGCCGGAGACCCATCTCCCCTCCCCATCCCCCCTCCCTTACTCCCCCAAGACAGGTTGGCAACGCACTTGCGACTCCCCTGCTGTTGCAAGTATCAATGGCCGGTGGTAGTCACTTAAGATCAGGTGACCCACCTGTCCATTTGCCTCCTATGATAAAAAAAAACGTAAAGGAAGAAAATTAGCTATTACTTCAACGGACTTACCATTGCCATATAACAATTGCAAAACTGTTAAATATTTAAGCCAGTATTCATAAAACTGTAAAGGATAAACGATATAAAAATTAAATAAAAAAGAAAAACAAAATAAATAAAAAGTGTGAACAAAAGAATTTATTACAAAAAAAATATAACCCAACATCGTAAGTCTATAAGATACAGTACCTTATAACCGGAATGTTGTACATGAGTCGTCCTCGGTTTGGGTTTAGGAGCCTCTGAATGTTCTTCCGAAGACCCTGCTTCAGATATTGAAGACCTGGGAAGTGGTTTCGGCGCTTGAACTGGTACACCGTTGATCAGACTATTGCTTCTCGTCAGAGAAGCCTCCGAATCACAGCTATCAGCTTTCTCGATCTCTTTTTCAATCTCCTTCTCCATCTCTTTCTCCATCTCCTTCTCCACCTCTTTTTCCATCTTCTCATGCGTCTTATCGTAATCACACTCACCTACCTTCCTCTCCTCATGCTCTTGGCCGTTATCAGAATTCCTCTTAAGGAAGCCGTTGGTGTCTTTTGGATCCTTGTTCTGCCTCTCCATGCCTTTGATGAGGTCTTTGACGTTAACAAAATCGATACGGTCTTCGTCTTTCAATTCACATGATGGTTCAAGTTTTTTTACAATAGGCTTTAAGTCTTCCACTGGAATTGGTGATATCGGTTTCAATGAATCGGTTTTTTTTAAAGAAGGCATCGCCAATATAGCTTTTACGACTTCTTCCAGATTCCCTCGATGATTCTAAAAATTTTTATTTCAATAAATTAAAACAAAAAACAATTTAATTATCACTAATTGCATTTGATAATAAAAATAAAAAGCGAATTACTTACGTGAATAAAAAATAAAATAAAAAACACTACACCCATTAAACTAAGTAAATCGAACTACAAAAAAAAACACACACACACAAACACCAAAATAAAACAAAGAAATGCGAAAAAAAATGATTACTTATTAAAACAAACAATAATCAGTAAGTTATTCTTTTATATATAAGTAAATATACTTAAAATAAAGTCGACAATAATTATTGTGAAAAAAAAGCGTGCGAGGCCGCGGCATCTTACTAGTATAAATACATTTAAATAAACCCAAGTGGAGACACGGGAATAATCAGTCTATATATATAAAAAAGGCTTGTGTGGTTTTATGAAACCACGGTAAAAGTGAAACTTTTTTTCACACTATAGACATTTAACTAATAATAGTCTATACACTACACGGTCAGCCGCTGCGAACTATAGGCGCCGCCATATTGGCCCTGGCTGCTCTGACGAGCGCCTTTCACTTTATCCCTACTCCGCGGCCGACCATCACGCGACATGCAACACACAGACGAAAAAGTTTGAGACGATGTAATAAAAGTTTCACTTTAAAACCAATGTCCCAATGTACGTATCGCATACGCGAGTCACTTCAGAACGGTTGCATTTATTCGGTTAATCCTTCTTTCATTTTGTTTGTAATTGTCAGGGCAAGGTTTGTATGAAAAAGATATAATCATACGGAAAATCTGGGTTAAAGGAGCTCCTTGTAAAACCTCTAATGAGTGACACAGAAAAGAATAGAGACATGGTCAAAGATATTGACAGACTGACATTCAGTTATCCGGTTGACATTTTATTACATCGCATAGTCGTACTGTAAATTGAATATTTGGTCACATTTTCTTCGTTAGAACAACCGTGTAAAGCCGGGGGCGGACAATTAGTACAATATAAATATGGAATGAAATTAGTAAACCGCGACCCATAAAAGTAACACGGGAATTCTTAGTAGCTTTTCAATACCACTGTCCCACTTCTGATTTAAAAGATACCTCATAAGAAATACCACCGATTGGAACAACAAAAAAAAATAACACACGTGCAAAACCCGACCGAACTACGATAAATGTGTCGTTACACTTCAAAGTGAGCTAAATCCAATTGTAATCGTTAATATAACGTTCAATTTTTTTTTAATTTCCAGTTTTTAAACACCGAGGACGAAGTTCAAACTTTACCGTCCATAAAGTTCTTCTTAGGATCTTCATATTTTACATGTAAAAAATTTGAATATGTTGAAAAAATAACGTAAAATATTAGGACCGGCTAAAATTGGATTTAACTCGTTTTTAAATGTAACGAGTGAAATGATGAAAATACACACCTGGACACGGTTATTCGCTGTCGGATTCAAAGATATGTTCGGAACTGGATGATCCTGTTTGTCGAGCCACATCGGAGCGCTCACGTACGTGAGTGAACCTGCCGTGTCCGGGTACAAGTCCGCGTGATACTCCCGGTAACTCTACGGGCAACGGACACATCATATCTTTAGTCAGGCCAACAACCAATATATCATTAATCAGACTAACAACCAACATATCTTCAGTCAGACCAACAACCAACATATCTTCAATCAGACCAACAACTAACATATCTTCAGTCAGGCCAACAACCAACATATCTTTAGTCAGGCCAACAACCAACATATCTTTAGTCAGACTAACAACTAACATATCTTCAGTCAGGCCAACAACCAACATATCTTTAGTCAAGCCAACAACCAATATATCTTTAGTCAGGCCAACAACCAACATATCTTTAGTCAGACTAACAACCAACATATCTTCAATCAGACCAACAACTAACATATCTTCAATCAGACCAACAACCAACATATCTTTAGTCAGACCAACAACCAACATATCTTTAGTCAGACCAACAACCAAGTTATCTTTAGTCAGACCAACAACTACTCGCGACATCGTCTATATAAAATCTATACGACAATATGCATGCTGGTAGTGGATTTTTCTAAGTCCCTCTGGCCAGCTACCACCCTCAAGTTGAAAATCTGTCACCAAGCACCTGTTGGTGTGTTCCTGCAGCTGCACTCGAAAGCCAACCCCCACTAGATTTAGCAGGTTTACCATCTTGGAACACATCGTCATTTAACATCATATGAGATTGTGATCATACATTAAAATCTACAAAGTATGAAAAAAAAATATTACGTCAGAGGGACCGTTCATAAAGCACGTCATGCAAAATTTAATCTTCATAGGTTCCCTCCTCTTACGCTGTCACATTTTCTGCTGCAAGAGCAGCAAAAAATTTGACAAGGAATATAATTTTTAATTTGAAATAGTCAATTTTTATTGTTACTAAAAATTAAACTATTAATCTTATTAGTAGCATAAGCTTTATATATATGTAAACGTGTATTTGGGTTTCATTCCAGCATCCTTTTATTTATTCTTATTTTTTGTCATTATCTGCCTGTTCACCGTTGTTTCCATAGTTATCGAAAAATAAATAAATCCAGATAAAACATGCAGTTCCCATTTATGACAAAACAATTTTCATAAGAACAAATTTTCAAGTATAATCTAGTAGTACACAAAATTGGAACTTTCTAAAATTGAGTGACATGAAAACAATAATAATACATTTTTTTTAATCACTAGACTATTGATGAGTACATACCTTCCTAGGCACCTGATACATGATAGGCACTACCGTGGACCCAGCCAATTGTAGCACTCTATTCACTTCCCCCTCCATGACCCGTAGTGCTCTCTTAGGCACTAAGCATGCACCTTTTGTCTGCTCTCCTGTATTATAATTAGTAGCAAACTTCAAGTTCGGACCTTCGACACCATGACAGCTTGATCCTAAGCTCTCGGTGAAGAAAAATATTGTAATTATACCACAAAATGACGGTAGGGATTTTTCTAATGCCAGCATAAGTTGGCTACCACACTCAAGCTGAAAATTCATCAGCAGGACTACATGGTTGTTCGACATCTGAAAAGCTTGTTGTAAAATGCGAAATCCATACAACAAAGAACCATCGCATACCCCGTCAATCGTTGCTAATTGCTTCAATACATTCAAATACGTATAATCGTAATTGACAATCGGAAATAATCATTTAATGAATATATAAGCGTGATATAATAATAAATCGCTTTAAATCTGTTTATTAGGGTTGCCAGTAGTACATAAAAATAAATATATTATACGTTTATAATTTATGAAAACAATAAAGTGAGTGAAAAGATAAACATATAAACGAGAAAATTTGTGATGGCTGGGTGTTTGTTACCTTTTCAAACAAAAATTAACGAACCGATATTGGTTACACTTTACAATAGTATAGCCTATATATCAGAACTAGCCTCTGCCCGCGACTTCGTCCGCATGGCTTAGTTACTCTGGGCTAACGCTCACATGCAGCGGAAGCTCTCAAGAGGAAAAATTCCCGACTTTGAATCATTCTTTATTGGTGTCTTGTTCCTATTGGTCTTAGCGTGATAATATAAATAACGTATAACCTTCCTCGATAAATCAGCTATATAACACTGAAAAAATTTTTCAAATCGGACCAGCAGTTTTTGCGACTACCCCTTACAACGTCACAAACTCACAATTTTTCCAGGGTTTATTATACATAAATCATTAAAAAACCAAAATATTGTTCGTAATTTAGAAGAAAGCTTGCTCTAATTCCAAATTAGAATCATACGAGTATACAGATATTGCAAAGTACATGGGGTCACACCAAGGTGACACCAGAAGTCGTTAACTTCTTGTAACATTATTTATAGATGAACCCTAACCGTTTACAACTAAATAAGTACTCCAAATCTATACTAATATATAAAGCTGAAGAGTTTGTTTGTTTGGTTGAACGCTCTAATCTCAGTAACTACTGGTCCGATTTGAAAAAATCTTTCGGTTTTAGATAGCTCATTTACCGAGGAAGGCTTTAGGCTATACACATTATCACGCTAAGACCAGTAGGAGTGGAGCGCCAATGAAGAATGTTTCAAAATCGGGCATATTTTTCGTTTTGATTGCTTTCGCTGCGTGTTAGCGTTAGTATTATATACGTTGCCATGGTAACGTGGTAAGTTTCTATCGCAAACATTTTCAAAGATTATTTTGTGTTCCTATTCAAAAACTTTATTCTACGTTAGTTTTGTTTCCAATTTTTTATTTGCAATCTATTACGTATTATAAAAATAAAGTGTGTGTTTATAAAAATAAATAATAACTTTTTGGTGAATGGATATTCAGCTACAAATACTGGAATACTACAAAAATGGAGTTACAAATAACAAAAAAAAATGTTTTTATATGTGCTCGATATTTTTATAGTTAACACTATATATTTTGTCTGTTTGTTTGTTTGTTCCGGGTAATTTCCAAAACGGCTGGACCTATATTAACAGGAATGTTACTGGCAGATAGCCGAAATTATAGCGGTGGACATATTCTATTATATTTGTCCGCGGCTTCGTCCGTATTGCTATTTCCAAAATGGTCGGACCGATTTTCACGGGATATTTATTGGTTTGCTTCTATCTACCAAGATAGCAGACCTCATAAAAAGTAATTTAGGTTTTTTATTCGCCTTCGGCCGCAGTGGAATACCCGAAATGCTTAAACTGATTTTCACGGGATTTCACTGGCAGATAACTAACTAATGAGCTATTTTATTTTAAGCTAGCGAGCTCGGCAGACGTTGTCCCGCCCTGATAATAAAAATAAAAACTTTAACCAATTATACATAAACCTTCCTCATGAACCGTTCTACCTACTGGTGAAAACGGCATGAAAATTCGTTCTGTAGTTTTTGAATTTATCGCGAACAGATAAACAGATGGATCAGAGGACTTTGTTTTACACTATGTAGTGATGAACTGTTACCCGTGCATTCGTTCGTGTGAAATTGATCAAAAATAATTTAATTACTGTAAACAAGCGCGTGAGACGTGCGCTGTACTGGACTCCAAGAATAAATATATGTAATTTGAATTATACTATCATTTTGGTCAATTTGGCAACCATTTTGTTTTATTTACCGCGTTTGCATCTACATAACTCAGTGATTATATCAACTTATAAGAATAACACAATTATATCGACAATATGGGCATGTTATATCTATATAATAAAAAAATTAACACATATTGTTCAATAATATATATGTAGTTTAAAATTTTCATTACTTTCTTATATAGTGTTAGTGAGCACTGAGGGTGGTATATAGTAGGTTAAAGGTATGTTGCTGATGATAAATCCCGTCCCATTCGATATACTATTCGTATTCACATATCTAATGTACACGTTACATGTTACAGTTGGCGTGCGTGTCGTAGTAACAAATGTTTTTGAAAAAGTATTTCTGTCATGTACACATATACTTACAATTTTACATTTCTTTGTTATTTAAAAAAAACGCGTGCGGAGCCGCGGGGGACAGCTAGTGTGGAAATAAAAGGAACCAACAATAAAGAAATCCCCTAAGTATACCGCAAGACTATGTGTCTCGGATAACATTTAACACAAAAAAAAGTATCGCAGGTCGTATTGCGAACGGTTTGCGGTTTCCCGACCGTAATCCTACCTCAGACAGGATGCCAAAACGGTTTCCGGGGGAGTGGAATAAATAATGGTAGAAATATCACAATAAATGTATTGGGTTTCGTATTTCGATGAAAAAGGGGATCACATATTTGGTTTTCGCGATTATTAATTTATTTAAGAACAGCTAATGACAAATATACCACGCATGAATCGACACTACATATGAACAATGTATAGGCACATTAGCCTTTAAAAGCTGCCACAGCATGCAAATTGCCTTCCCTAAATTCCCCTAAATTCATTTCATTACCTTCCCCTAATGACTGAGACTATAATTTTAAAAATAAAAAATAAAAGATTTTTCTTTTTGTAATCACTTTAGATTATTACTGCCACTGTCCAATAGGTTTTATCGAATATTACAATTGTTATATTATCGAATATTACAACTGTTATATTATCGAATATTACAATTGTTACAACTTTCCAGGGAGTTTTTGTGGCATCTCAGAATTCATGTTCATCAAGCTCTGTAGTTTTATTCTCGAATTTCGTATTAAGATATGTCGAATTTTTTTTCAATATTTTTTTTTATTTAAACTTGAATTCAAGGCTTAAAGGCCTTCGATTAAAAAATATATCTTAAATTTCTATCCATTCCTCAACTTAAGCCCGGTAATAGTAACGGGATTTGTCTAATTCTATTTATTTTCAATTTTTGAAAATTTTAAACTGACAAGCCATTTCAAATACTGAAGAAGTTCAAATTTTGTACCTTGCACCTTTCTATATTTATACTAATACTAGCTGTACCCGCAGCTCCGCACAGGTTTTTTTAAAATTGTATTACAGAAATATAAAAATGTGCGACCATTTACAATTATAGAAATGCTTTCTAAAAGCAATTGTAAGTACGACACGCACTCCACTTCCAGTAACATGTAACGTTAGACATATAAATACTAACAGTGTGGCAAATGAGGTTTATCATCAGCAACACATTTGGAACCTTAACCCACCATATAACTACCTCAGTGCTTACTTACAACTTTATAAGGAACTAACGAAACAATTAATTAAAGATAGTATTATAATGATATAATATGCTCATATTGGCAATAAGTAATACGTTTATGGTCTAATTTCTTATTAGAAAGATCTCTGCTATCTTCAAAATTACTATTAATAATTATAATGTTGAATTTAACACAATGAATGCGCTGACGTCTTGAAATCTTGCATAAATATAAATAATTAAAAATGTAAATAAATAAATATAAAACTTTATATCTGTCTAAGCAGTTTTTAATCTTCTGCAATTTAAGTAATGCAGAACTCGATACAATATTCTTATATAGATACTATGGATATTGAGTTATGTAGATGAAAGCGCGGTAATTAAAAAAAATGACTGCAAAAATGATCGCCAAAATGACAAAAAAGACAAAATAATTCCAATTACATACATAGATACATAAATATGAATGTAATGATCGTACGAAATATATATGAATCTCAATTATATTTATTATTGGAGTCGAGTACAACGCACGCCTTACGTCCATGTTTACATAGTTTTTGCTAAATTTCATGCGGACAAAGTCGCGGGTATCTGTTAGTCTTAAACTTAAATAGATAACCTAAATTACTACCTATAGGGACAGCTATCTGCCTGTCCCGTGAAAATCGGTCCAACCATTTTGGATAGCACTGCGGACGAAGCCACGGTTAACAGTTAGTCTAAATGAAAATAAACGAAATTTTGTTACGATATCCGCTATCTGCCGGTGAAAGTCCCATGAAAATCGGTCCAACCGTTTTGGAGATAGTATAGCGGACGGAGCCACAATTAACAGCTAGTCTAAATTAAAATAGACTAAATTATTTCATATAATGTCCGCTATCTCCCGGTGAAAGTCCCGTAAAAATCGGTCGAACCGTTTTGGAGATAGCAGTGCGGGCGAAGAATGGGTTAATAGCTAGTCTAAATTAAAAAAGACTAAATTACTTGTTATGATGTCCGCTATCCGCCGGTGAACGTCCCGTGAAAATCGGTCCAACTGTTTTTGAGATAGCATTGTGGACGAAGACGCAGTTCACAGCTAGTCTAATTTAGAGTAGCCTAAGTAACCCGCTGTAATTTCACCTATCTAACAGTGAAATTCTCGTCAAAATTGGTCCAGCTGTTTCGGAGATTATTAATCAGTAAAACATTTTTATTCTGATATTACATACAGACACTTGAGTTTTATTATATGTATAGAAGATTATTCAGCTGAAGAGTTTTTGGTTGAACACGCTAATCTCAGGAACTACTGGTCCGATTTGAAAAAATCTTCCAGTGTTAGATAGCTTACTCATCGAGGATGGCTATAGGCTATATATATCATCAAGCTAAGACCAATAGGAACGGATCACCAATGAAGAATGTTTCGAAATCGGGTTTTTCTTTTCCTTTTGAGAGCTTCCGCTGCGTGTGCTGCGTAAACGGTAGCTATTCCACGCGGACAAAGTTTCTTTTTTTTTTTTTTATCGTTGCTCGGAAAAATGACTGTACGGTGCCTGATGGTAAGCACAGTACAATTCAAAAACAATGGCGACCACCGAGAGACATACTATCCATCGCCGGTCGCCGCTGTCATGCCGGCCTGCGTAAGTATCTTTTCACGTTGCGCTTGAAGGACCCCATGTCATAGTCACGGACAGAAGCTAGTTAATTATACAATGATAAATTCAACATACCTGAATGCCGCAAACCCTCGACTAAATACGGTTCCCGGTCAGTCAACTCCATGTATAGTATAGTAGTGTCCCCTTTCCCGGCCAGGAACAGCATGTTCGTGTCCGGGTCGAACAACGGCATCAATATACCAGTCGAGCAGTCCAGTTCTAGAACCTTCTGCGCTTGAGAGAGGTTCCTGGTATCACGTATCATCACTTGGCGCAGACGGGCCGAATCGAAACCTGCACAAACACCACTTCATTACTATCAAATCAATACTTTTTATTCAATTTAGGCCCTGAGAAACTACCACCGGTTTGGACAAACAAGCCAGTCATCGAGAAGAACCAGCAAGAAACTTATCCTTTCATAACACATAATATACTTTTTAATTATTACAACATAATAAACATATACAGTTACATTCGTGTTTGGTGGAAGCAGAGAGAGACGTCACTGAAAGGCGTCATCATCGTTCACATATTGATCCACCCTATAACAGCCTTCATGTATTAAGACCTGCTTGACATAACACTTGAACTTACTATCTGGCTAATCGGTAATGTGTTTACTTTATCGGAGGTATATGTGTACATATTTATTTATTTTTGTTTTATTTTTGGCAACCAATCTTCTAATAGATTATTACTGCTATTGTCGAGTAGGTATTTTACAAGTATATTACAAGTTTCTTCTGATCATTTCAACTAAGAAGATGGTGACCGTCTTGTTAAAACTTTCCAGAGAGTTTTTGTCGCAAGTCAGATTCCATGCTCTGTGGTACTATTTCCCATCCACTTGACTTGTGCACAATAACCTGACTATATCACGTAAAACACCACCAATATTAAAAAATATAGAGCCAAATAACACTAGATTATAAATAAAATAAAAATCCACTACATGACATTCCAAGATACCGTCAAAAAGGTCTGTATGTACTTGCTAATATACATGTGCTAGTATAGGCAGTATAATGTGTACTATAACATAAATTTTAATATATAATGTCGAAGAGGGTCCATGGCCCAAAGGAAGTACCTACTAATTGCGTAGTCGGCCACGTCGGTATAGTACACTATAGTGAACAACTACAGATTTAAAGTTTTAACATCTACACATATAATAAGAATGAACTTTTTAGATTTTTGTAAAAAAAATTGGCAGTTGTCTAGGAATAGAAAAAACTTCAATCAATTTTAGAAATGTCTGTATGTATGAATATGCAACAATGTTAAAACACTGCGTTCATGATAAAACCTCTTCACTAAAATCTTAAAACATATCTTCCCAGAGTACCCCCCCCAAACTACTGTACCGATTTTTTTGAAATTTTTTTTTTGTGTTTTAGTGGATCCGAGAATGGTTTTGATTTAAAATTTGACCCCGTAGGTGGCGCTGCGGTCGACTTTTTGGTTTTTTTTTTTTTTTTGGCAGGACAACGTCCCCCCGGTCCGCTAGTCTTCAAATATTTAATCTTTGTTTCATTAGAATCGGTTCACTCTAACAAAAGTTATTGAAATTTTAATTACGACGTGACTTAAGTACGAGATATAAGCAGATAAGTAAATGAACTTAATACATTCGGGTGACTTTATTAATCAGATTTTTTTACATAAGGTTCCACGCGGATGAAGTCATGGGTATAACTAGTATATAACATGAAAACTAACAAATTGTAACAGAAAGAAGAAGAAGGTATATACCAAAACCAAATTTAAAAAAAATTAAAAACCAATAAAGGAAACGTTCATTTTATGAACAGACAGATATATCTCTACATTGAATTTATTTCATTCATTTGAGAAAATATCGCATGTTTTATGTAAAATAAACCATGAAATCGTGACAGACAAACAAATTAACATTCACATTTAATTATAATATCAATAGAGATTACCAATGTTAAATGAGTTAAGTTGTTACTTACCTGTAGTAAGTATCCTATCTTGATCCCCGAGCCAAACAATTCGACTATCCTTGATGCTCTGGTGACTGTTAGTGAAGTCCAGTACAGGAGACTCGGCACGAGGGTCCAATATCCGGACCTTCTTGTCTTTGCATGAGGTAGCGATAACACTTCCATCCTTCTTCCAAGATGTTGATTGTATAACATCACTATGATCTTTGTTTACTAAGAGGAGAATAAAATTTACAAGGTAAAGTACTACCTTCTACATATTTATATATATATATATATATAATTTTTCGTCCGTATGTATGTGACTGAACTCCTAAACGGCTGCACGGAGGCTGATGAAATTATTTGTGTTTCAGGTGGATTTTCGATTATTTACAAAAAAAAGAAAAGATAAAATATATACTTATAAATAAGCTCGAAATAAGTTGTACCAGTTTATATGGTCGAATCTCTATATATAATCAAAAATAAAATAGCGAAGTACCTTTTTTTGCCCATTTATGCACTCATTTTGTTATTTTTTTTTTTGTTTAGTAGTTATTGAGGAATTTTCATGTTAGTAACAAAAATATTTAGGAACATTTTTTTTTTCTTTATCATGGACGAGTCAAGGCCTAAGTCTCTGTTACGAATCTACTAAATTTGTACACGTTTTGGCAAAAAAAAACTACAATAGTGTTGAAGATTAAAAATTAACAAATTATACTTGAATTTCAACCACTGACCGACCTTTAATTCAAATTTTGATCTGCGATAAAAGAAAACATTGGGAAGAAAGTAGAGTATGGACTTAGCCCCGGGTTTGATCGAAGTAGGGGACGGAAATAAGGGGGGCCGCGATTTTCTTCTCCGGGTGCCCTTCCCCTCCGTTATTTTTCTTCCGATTTATTTCATATAAATTTAGAAGGAATATATATTTTTTTTATGGGGAATTTTTTTTTCCAAAGTTACGACATCCCTTTTTTTTTAAGGGATTTTTTCAATTTTCCAAAATTTTTAATTTTTTTTTCATCCCAAAAAACCTTAATACTTTTTTTAAAATTTTTTTTTCCAAATTTTTTTTTAAATTAATCAAAAACCCCCCCCCCTCCCTTTCCCCCGAAAATTTCAAACAACTGATCCCCCCCCCTTCCCTTCCCCCCCCCCCATTCCCACCCCCCCCCTGTGTTGACCACGTAGGACACTTCAATAGATTTCCCCTGTTTGTACTTTTCGCACCGCGTCGCACCGCTTCGCGTTCGCAAGCAAATCCCCCACCTAGGACACGGCCTAGCACTTTATAGAATTCATCTACCTATAGTTATATTTGACTTCTCCAAAACCAAATAATTCGACCTTGATCCGAAAAAAATGAACATTATGACAGTTGCCAATAAATTCCAGGCAAAAGTGCAAAATAACATCCAATCAAGTTATTACTTAATCATGGAACAAGCAAGTAACACTTTCATCACTTATATACAAGTCACCAAAAACCTATAAGTATGTTCCATATCATGATATTATTAAATCACAATGTAGCTTCTTACCTGTTTAACAAAATATTAAATTAAAAAAAAAAAAATATAAAAATATATAAAATTAAAAAAAAAAAAAAAAAAAAAAATAATAAATATAAAAAAATTAAAAAAATAAAATTATTATTTTTAATATTTATATTTTATTTTTTATTAATTATTTATTCTATCTTTTTCCTCTCCCTTCTCCTCCTTTTCCCTTTTTTTTTTTTTTTTTTTTTTTTTTTTTTTTTTTTTTTTTTTTTTTTTTTTTTTTTTTTTTTTTTTTTTTTTTTTTTTTTTTTTTTTTTTTTTTTTTTTTTTTTTTTTTTTTTTTTTTTTTTTATTTTTTTTTTTTTTTTTTTTTTTTTTGGGAATTTTTCTCCCCCCTTTTTTTTTCTTTTTTTTTTTTTCCCCCTTACCATTAATAAAAAGAATATTAAATCGTTTTATTATGGAGTTTATTATAAATAAAAAAAAATATATCACCAATGTAGTACCCCCCCCTTTTTATTTAATAAAAGTAATACACACCAAAAGCCTCCTGTTGTTTGGTCAAATCCCACAAAGCAAGCTCATGGCCTGATGCGACATGAATGAGTCCATCAGCAACTGGATGGAAGCCTACATTTTCAACACGTCGCTGTTTCTGAGAGAGGCTGCATTCAGGTGTTGATAAAGATTCCTTGAGCCCCTCGGGAGGTATATGCCATACTTTTACCTGGACAATAATTTTATACTACATTTAGCAACACTCCATTATCAGAACCTCCAAGAGTTCAATGATTTAGGTCTGTAGGTGGTAGAGCTACGTTGAAGTGTAGGTGGTAGAGCTACATTGAAGCTATTACTGGTTTCAGCATGAATGGGTCGGCTCGCCCGGGGTAGTACCACCCTCTCACAGAAAACCGACGTGAAGTAACAGTGTTTACATTGTTGCGTTTCGTTCGGTCAGTGAGAGCGCCGGAGACCCACCTCCCCTTACTCCCCATCCCCCAAGACAGGTTGGCAACGCACTTGCGACTCCCCTGGTGTTGCAAGTGTCTATGGACGGTGGTGATTACTTAACATCAGGTGACCCACCTGTCCGTTTGCCTCCTATGATATAGGAAAAAAAAAAAAAAAATTAAGTCAAAGTCAGCAAATGTAACTAACAAGATTACTGTAGATAGCATAAATCTAATTATTACTTAGAATTAATCGCCTATGTGTAAATTGCTAATAGATTATGGCAAATGTATCAAATTGAAACATATGCTCTATACCATGCTAAGACATGTCGCATTACAGGATCAGACAGTGTGTATTCAGTAATTAAGGAGGATTGTAGAGATTTGTGCTGGAGAATGTCATGACTGTCATGCCATAATGATAATCTGGGCACAGTGACTCTGTTTTAATTTGACGCATTTCAGGTTAAACCGGTGCATCTACCAAGAGGCATACATATCAATATCAAAAAACCAAAATATGTAAAATAACAACAATGACTGACAATGAGTTGTAGGTCTTTCCGCAGTCACCATTGCTTCTGGATTGGTCTCTACCTAACATCAGGTATTTTGCACTAACTTTATCTTGTTTTATTTGAATCTCATTTGATGCTAAATGAGGATATAGTCTAAGATGGTATACACGCTAAACCTACAGGTGGATTTAGTACCGATAGGTACTAAAGTGCAGTTGCCTGAACACACCAACAGGTGCTTCACAACAGATTTTTTACTTGTAGTTAGCCAGAAGGACTTAGAAAAAGTCCTACCACTATGTTATTCTTTCATGGTGCTGTTTTTCATCACTTTGAACCTATATTGATGGACATACAGTTTCGATGTCAAGACATAGGATAAAATGCATAAAATACGGATATATTTCAATTTTTTTATGCTTAAAACAATAAACGCAATCTCTGAAATATCAGTTAATCAGCAGATAGTAAAATGGAAATTGAATAACAATACTTTTGTTTGTTTAAATTTTTATTAGCCACTGTTGACTAGTGATAATTTCGTTTCTTATCTGTAAAATAATTTTTAAAATACTTATAACCTATTAGTTTTTCTATATGGAAGTAGGGGAAGAGAAAACAGTTCTATACATTTTTCTCCTCTGTTTGTAAATGGATTTTCTTTGTTTTCAGTTTGTTTCGTAGCTATTGATGAGTTTAAATGTTATCAATTAAAAATCAGAAACAATTACTGTTTTCCATATGACTATGACTATGATGATATACAATGTATATATTTTACAGATTTTAGTGCTAGACTGATGTTATATGAGTATATAATCTAGGATGGTAAACACACTAAGCCTAGAGGGGGACTGGCTCTTAAGTGCAGCTGCCAGAACACACCAACAGGTGATAGGCGACAACTTGCCAACATGACCGTGGCAGCCAACTGGACTTAGAAATAGCTCCTACCACCATACAAATTACAATAAACTGGAAGTTAATGAATGATGCTGTATTTGTACATACTCGCAGCTGCCATATATAAACAACATTTTAAAAAGTGTACTGACTAAAAGACTCCACTCGTTGACAAAAAAAAATAGTATCGAAGGCTGAAAAATAATGAATTATGGTCGAATTTCAACAGCTGGAGGGCCACCAGCATATACCAATTGATGTTACTATATACATATAAGTCTAATAAATATGTAACACCTTTGTATCAATTCTGATACAGTTTAACATAGTTATGTTTTCATTCAATAAGGGTTTTGTGCTTACACTATGCTATGGTTCACCGCCAGGTGCTACAGAACATTAACTTCTGTAGCATTCTACAGATTATCATAATAATGGACATACGCATTGAGTTATCAACATATTTCTGCCTTGTTTTGAGATAACTCACCACTAGATGGCGCTATAATTTGTTAAGTAACTTACATTTATTGATCATTGGTATGTGAAAAGAAACACAGAATATTTCCTCAACATCCATTTAGCTACAAATCAGTTACTTATTGGTATAAATAATAATTAAATGCAATAGTTATAACAATAAATAATAACAAAAATGCATGGAACCTATTTTAATATATCACTATTAAATTGTTTACATTACATTAATATAGATCTGAAAATGAGAATGACAAAAGACATGAAAAATTAAGACAAAATGCAAATTTTTTGTATCAATAGCTACAATGCCTCATCATAGTTTTGGATTAGAAAGGATTAAATAGAATTATTACACAGAACATTCGAAGTGAGCATAATTTCACTATCGTATCTACTGAAATATCACTCATGAAAGGTGCTCTGGTTTCCCTGCTCCACTAGACAATGAGGCCAGCCTTCATATGTTCCGTACAACATCAGTTACTAATCTCAACTAAATAAGGAAAGTAGTAAGCTTCAATCTACAGTTAATTGAATCACTACATATTATAAAACAAAGTCCTTTACCATGTCTGTCTGTCTGTTTGCGATAAACTCAAAAACTACTGAACGGATCTTTATGTGATATTCAACAGTAGATAAAGCAATTTATGAGGAAGGTTTAGATATAATTTATCAAGTTTTTTCTTATGGATAATAAAAAAAAGGAGAGGAAAAGAGGGGATAATGTCAGGTGGGCCTCCTAGTTTAATACAAAAAAAGAACTAAACTTGGACTTTAGGAAACACACTATTTTAGCTATGATAAAATTGGTAGCTTAACATCATAGTATCATAATATGTTATATATTACAGATATTCCTACTATATTATTATTATAACCATGTGAAATGATTCTACCAAAGCCATTTAATACTATTTAATTGTATTAATTACATTATTATGTCTTATAGTAATTTGTGAAATAGGGCAATGATAATTAATATTACCTTCTTTGATTAATTTAAATAATTACTCAAATTAGAAATTTTGTTTATGTATCCAATTAAAATTAGCCATAAATAAATTATATTCATTGTAACTATTTTTTAAGTAGACAAATTCTATAAGCAAACAAGTTGAATGTAAAAATCCTATTTATTAAAATGCAAATTTTACTACTTACAAACTTAGACATGCGATTGTCAGCCTTTCGACAATTTGTATCATAAATGAAATAATTATAATCAAGATAAAACTCACCAAAGAATCTTGAGATCCAGTCAATAGTAATCCATCATGGAATGGTGAGAATTCCATATCAGTTATAGTATCAGAATGAGCGTGAAGTAAAGGCATTGTTTTACTTTTTCTGCCACAGTCATCTAATGGTAAAACAGCCATACTTGAACCAACATGCTCCCAGTTGAATGCCATAAAGGCTGCCGATGCACAAATATTATTTCCATACGTTTGGTATGATCCCACACAAATATCTCTTATACATGCTTCGGGTTTAGGCACAATTGGTGCCGCATTTTTATATTTCGATGCTTTAAAACGCCACGCCATGGTCATCCACTTTTCTTAAAAAGATATTCAGTCTTTTGAATTTGGAATGTATGAATTGTTTGTCTGTAACAATATCACTTCATTTAGAACTAAACGTAATTGTCTGTCGCATTATTATCGGGTGTCTCAGATAAATAAATACTAATAATATATGCAAGACTATAAATAATCTAATAAAAAAACACGTATATATGCGTATTATGCGAGAAATATAAAAACAAACAAGATTTTATTACTTTTCTAGATCACTTACATAGAGCACAATTTGTTTATAAAAACAAATTAATTCTGTAAGTTGATATAGGTACCTGATATATTTAAAAGTTTTCCACCTTTTGTTTTGAATCTCTTGTACGGCTTTGACACCGGAAACGGAACGAATTTATTACATGAAAAATTGTGCGTTTACCTTCTAATGACTTATATATAATCAGCCTTATTCATAAAATGATTACATATAATAACTCACCTTATCGGGTGAAAAATTACCCAGAAATACGATTTCCACTAGACACTCCCCCTAAACGTCGGCCATTTCAAAGCGATATTAGAGCGGTGAGTCGGATCGATAAATGTTTACGTCATTAATATAGTACTTTGGTTGTAGTCGATTCTCGGATAATTTTTATATATTCACTAAGAGTCTTTCTAATTCATATACAATTTATTATATATTTTAATGATTACTAGAAATCATAATTTTATATGCTATCTAAGTACTGTTACATTTTTTTGTAAAAAATTGTATTTTGTGACGATAATTTACGGTTACGGACAACACTACATTACGTTTCTTTCAACGCAGAGAGTATGTAATTCTTTTTAAAGGATTATTTTTACAATATGTGTGTAACGAAACAGTCTTATTTTTATCATGTATCAATTTTGAATTTAAAATAAAATTTTGATTAACTTGCCAAACTTGTATTGAACTTGTTTTAAAAATTCGAAAATCATTCATTACAGAAATACCAGCACTCATATAGATAGTGCATGTATTTCTTCCAATCTTTCATACATTTTGTAAACTTTTCATCATAAACCGTACTGACTCTTGAAAATTTTTGTTTCTAATTTCTACCGTCAAAGTACTGTATATATGGAAAGGCACAGCAAATCAACATGATTTATGTACTGAAATTTGTAAAACTATTTATCTGTTAGCAATACTGTCATAATATACACACGTAAAGATACTTTTACGTAATATTATATATTACGTAATACGTAAAAAAAATTAATTTACCAATACTTGACGGTATTGTAAAACTATATTTCTTATGGGACCCAATTTTTTTTTGTTGAGGATTCCAATATACTTTTTTTCTTCTATTTCTAAAGCGCGTTTAGCTAGATGTGGCAGCGTGATTTAGCAACATCGCTACTTTCAGAGGGTTGGATGTGAAATAAAAGTTCTGACTCTGTTTGTGTAGAATAGTAAACGCTTTGGCAGCTAATTTACGAATCCCCTGTTTATTAATCGAGCAGGCATATTTAAAAGAGATGGAACCGAACACGTGTATAGGTTACAAAGAAAAATATAGAAGCATAAAATATAAAGAATATTACAGTAATAAAGTAACATTAAAAACTGGGGCTTAATACAATATTAAAGTAATAAAATAATAAGCTATTTACATCGAAAAAGGCTAATAAAATAAACTTGGTAACAATGAGCCTGGCTTAGTGGTCTTTTTTTTTCTCGAACTGACTACGCTGTTGACCTAGCAAGGTCTTAACAGCTTCACCGGACTACGGATTTTTTAAGCATTTCGTTTGGTAATACTACACTGCTAATAATGTTATACAGTTATATTATTATTATATGGCTTAGTGGAAATTGTATGGTGGTATACGCTTTGTTGTTTGCGTCACAGCGTTTGTAATCTGTCTCATTTGTGAGCATCTTGGATTCTGTGAATGCTTGAATATTTTTTGTTTTTCGCATCTCATGTAAATTATTGTAGTACACACAATACATTCTACGTTACATGTGTGTCGCTACACACCTATCGAACAAATTTTTCATCAGCATAACTTTTACTAGTTATGTTATAAGTTGCTTTGCTTTGCGCCTGATAAGGTGCATGTGTTTAAAAACTGAGATTGAAGTTTTTTAGACACTACAATCTAAGAGCAGTAATATACGTGTCCTTGACGATAAATCAAATCAAGGCGACTATTTATGATTTAAGATCTCTTACTTAGAAATTTTGACATCTCAAATATTTTGTCTTATGTAAACTTATAATATAAACAACAATATTAGTAATACTTACTGTGAATATTTCTTCGTAATAAATTCAGATTGTATTTTCAGTACTATGGCTTTATCGTGTCGTTCTTCTTGATCCTAAAGTTTTAGCTCCCCGTAAAATTTCAATTCACGTCAACAGAAAAGTTACATTTGAACCATCATATAAAATCCCAGACACTTCCTATCCGTAACACAAATACAGTCCCAGATAACTGTCTTACACAAACCAAATATATTTTTCATGTTTGTTACGGGGTGATAGGGAATAAAAAAAACAAAAACTTTATCCAAAGTAATAATTTATTGTGAGAGTATTACAAACATTTAATTTTCTTTGGTTAGATAATCAGAAACGAATAATCCATTAATTCAGTAGGTAACACTTCAGATCGACATGACCAGTTTTTGTAATTCATAAAAATAGATGCTATTTTAAGTATATAGTAATTATATTATGGCCTAAATAAAACTGGAATTTATAAAATAATCAACCCATATTGTAGCTTTTTATAGACATCAACACCATAGGTTCTCAAACTTTTTAACTATTGACAGCCAGTCACACAAAAAGAAAATCTGTTTGAATGTGTCTTAATATGTAAGGATCGTAGCCTTCTGGATAACCTGAATAATAATCTATTACCTAATCCAACGTGTAATATAAACGACTAAGGCTTATTTTATGTTAATTAATCAGTATTTATCGAATGATTTTTTTATTGTTTCATTCAAAATTTATATTTGAAATTTAAATACGAAAAATAAATATAATGCTGCACTGATAAAATATTTTTATATTAAAAAAACTGTAATACCACATTGCCAGTTCGAAATATACATTTACAATTTAGGAATAATTTGGAACACGTTAATTTTATAATCAAAATATATACAATGAATGGAAAGCTTTTTTGCCAATATGTCAGGTCTCATCCCATAAGAATAGCACAAAACACAGATAACAAACACATACATTATTATTTATGTTATGAAAATTAAAAAAATACAAAACATTTCAAACAATTCGTATTTGATATAACTGATGACTCGCTCATAATCATCAACCTAAAACAAAATGTATTAGAAAAAAAGGTAAATAAACATTATGCAGATGCCATTGTGATAAAATTAATATTATCCATAAAGCCACCCATTTTAGGATTGGAAATATACAACATCTATCTATCTCGCTCTATAGTATAGCGCTATTACCATTAACATATTGCACATACTTCAATAAACATCAACTATAAAAATTATATAACATATACATCTTTCCTATAACGATTATTTCCTGCCATAAACAAATAATTAGATGTATGAACATTCTCATTTACAGTTTTTATAACCCCTTCAATTCGGTGTATAATTTCCTAATTTTATGAATTAATTAAAAAAATAGTATGCAGGTACAAACTTAGACAAGGCATTGGCAGATGCTTCAATCACTCCTTGTGTAGAGAAAAAGCAAACCTCTCAACTTACCCGACATTTCAGGACTTCACAAGTAATTAATCAGGCAACTATCGGCAATATTACATTGAATACTAATTTCTAAAAATATAGTTTCAAGGGATATGTTTTATTCTACGTTATCTATAGGTGCCAAGCAACTAAACAGGGAAAACACAATTAGTCTAGGTACGTCAAAGAACATAAATACAACCAACCAATGATATTATAACTATAGATACGTCATAAGCGCTTCGACAGCGCTTTATTAAAACTTGGCTAGCTAGCTTCTTTTTAACGGCGGCCCGTCAATTCGCCCGTATCTAAGCAACATATAACTATTTCTTTTTCACCATCGATATCAAGAATATGCCATCTTACTTCCACATTTAATCAAGACAGTATACGTGTGTGTGCGTTATTGTGTCATTTGTTTTGTCAAAATATCATGTAATATCATTGACAACCAACTTTGTAAAATGTAATAATTACAAAATAGTTAAAACAATTTTATTATAAAAAGTCAATAAACAGACACCCTTGATTATAACTTGTTAAATAGCGTTAAACATAACAAATATGAATTTGGAATATCACAATTTATGTGCATATCCAATGTATTTAATGCTATGGCTACTTTAGCAGGCCTTGGCAAAGTTTCAGGCAATTGTGATAAATGATAGCAAATCGCAATGCTACGGCCACACGTACGGGGTAATCACGATAAACGCTACCAAAACATTCACCGAAAGATTTCAACTCTTTATTTCTATGTTCTAAAATATTGGTATTTAGAGAATTTTACATGATTTCTCGCCACATTTTAGTTGCCGATGTTTCTGTGAATGTATGACCATAACATGTTTCATAAAAGAACTTCACTGAAGGCTAACAATAAATTTTTGCCGCTTCAAATTCACACGAATCATCGCTCGCTATTGTGGCTCCAGGATAATAAAATCTGTCATTTAATAGTTACATTTCAAAATATATATATTTCACCGAAGGTAGTGTTTTTAAATTTTTTTAATTATAAAACCATATCGGACACGCCTCTCTAGAAGCCACATTACGTAAACCGAAACGTATGCACAGTTTTCGAATATGATGACGTCATTTCTACTTATAATCACGAATAAAAAAATATTGTAAAACAGTACAATAAAACTTAAATTCTTTACCAAAGTCACGTGTTTTTATCTCTTTCTATTCATTACCATTTCAGTGGAATATATTGCAATAACAGATTTTCATATAAGCTGAATGAAAAATCTAACCATCGAACAACAAAGACGCCAAAGATAACTAACCTTAATTAAAAATTCAGTTACAGTTTAAGTATCTAATCAAATACAAAACAGTATTTGAGTTAAGTTAAAGTCGTCTAGTAACTAATTTGCATATATTATAACATACTAAGACATTAATAATTATATTTTTATAACAAACTAGACATTGCAACAGCTAATTGTATATATGTTAAGCCCAGCGTACACTTGCGTTAAATGGTTTCTTAATTTTTTGTTAAAGTAAGTTTTGTAATGCAACTGACTTTAGGGCCAGTACCATATAACCGCAACTACGCAATGGGCCTATTGTATTTCCACAATATAATGACATTTTAATCGCTTTTTCGAATAAGAGGAACGGTATTATACTAGATTTTATTAGATCCACACACTTATAACAGACCTGGTTTTGCCCGCGGCTTCGCTCGCCTCAATGTAGTTGTAACTCTCGGGAACAGCCGGTTTTCTGGATGAAACTTAACCAGCGTTCATTTATGTTTCCCTAACAACAAGCAATTATACGTAGTTTGAAAGTAATTAACGTGTGAAAACGTAACAAACAAACAAGTTCGCATTAATAATACTTATAATAACAGCGATATATAATAAATGACAGTATCACATAATGTTAAAAACAGAAAATGACAAGAACAGTACAGAAATAAAGGGTCTACAATTACCACTACCTTTTCACTTACCTTTTTTATAACATAACTAGCCCCTGCCCGCGACTTCGTCCGCGTAGTAATAGTTACTACACTGAGCTAACGCTGACACACAGCAGAAGCTCTCAAAAAGAAAAAAACATCTCGATTTTGAAACATTCTTCATCTGTGCTCCGCTCCTATTGGCCTTAGCGTGATGATATATAGCCTATAACCATTCTCGACGAATGAGCTATATAACACTGAAAGAATTATTCAAATCGGACCAGTAGTTCCTGAGATTACCCCCTACAACGTCACAACGTAACAAACTTTACCTCTTTATAATATTAGTATAGATAGATCAAATTGTGATAGTATGAACGAAATTTCTATATACATTTTTTTTTTAATTCACCTGACCATTCCTTCCATTACTAATTTAAAGTGATTGCTCGCACATAACTTGACATATTTAGTAAACATATGTTTGATATATATTCTATGTATAACATGATATTAACATTCATGATGAATGTAAGTTATGTCATTTATAGATAGGTATTTTTTTTTAATTTAGCCTTGTCTTTGGTTCCCGAACAAGATAACTACTCTCATACATTTAGCCATACTTAAAAAGACATTTTTTTTTTTAATATAATATCTAAAACAAGAAAGTTTATACAATGAAGTTATGTTGAAATAATATGTACGTAAGTATTCGTTCAAATGTGATTTTTTTTAAGTTACTAATTAACCAGTTAAAACACTGCTTTGGAAATAACACATAATATATAGACCACGAAATACATGATTACTAGCGTGTTGAACACGCACTGAGCGTGATGACTAAAAATTAATTAACTTCTATTCGCAAAACGTTTAGAATAACATTAAACCTACTTTCGAATATTAATCTCGCAAAAATGATTCACAGATAAAGCAAATGTTTATCTTTATTTCATTCATAATGCGTTTACACATGTGAATGAATTTCTTTCATACTTCCGATTCTTGATAACAACTCTTCAACAGATAAGCTGAAAACTCTCACATAATATTGACTAACATTAGAATTATATGGATATGCCAGTTTATACTTTATTTATTTTTTTGTTAATCGAATTCAGTGGTCTAGTGTTTGGTACAAGTATATTGAAAAAAATATCAACAATAGAAAATTGACATCATGTTACTGTAAGAGCGGATATTTGTAGGTACATAACAAATGTTTACATTTTTTAAGCATTATTTCTCATGGCATATCGTATATGTACAATTCGTTTATGAGATAAACAAACATTATTTATTAATAGAATTATGCTAATAAACTCTCATAAAAAGTATGTCAAATAAATTTAAAGTAAATAATGACAAGCATAGAAATATCTATACACATAAATAAAATCAGAGTGAGTTGTTTGTATGTCAAAATAACAGATTTTGGCTGAATGGATATGAAAGTATATACTGTACTCATAACAAAAATACAACTTTTAAATTTTTTTATCACCAAAACGGTGAGACTGACTTTATCGGCACTCTGGCAGTTAACTGATGTTGTAGGGAGTAATATGGGCTACTTTATATTAGATATTAAAATTAGGATTGCATATAAATACAATAAACTAAAGAAGTTTTATCCAGAGCCATGCACGCCCTACGCGCAGCGTTATATTGAACAGATTTGTTTGCAAAATTCCACACGACCGAAGTAAAAAAAAGTAAAAATCTGTTTCCTAACTTTTTTTCTTTAACAACACTGAAGCTCGTAATAGCTGCTAAAAATAAATTATAGAACATCGGTTAACAAAGACAGAAGAAAAAGGTAATAAACTGTTTTATCTTCGACTATTTTCATATAAATACCGTCCTTAACCCTTAAGCGCAACGACACTATAATTTATATACACGAATAAAGCAGATATCCTAAATATTATCATCTCAGTTCTATAATAATTATAACGTTGATATGCCTTGTACTAAAACTACGAATTGACGTCAATAATATTATTATTATTACTTCGGTCTTATCCAATACTTTCTAACGTATGCTTTACATACAACATACTGGTATTTACGAGAGTATATTTATGCGCGTAACGAAATTGTCGTTTTATTTTTGGACAAATATTATTTTTTACACATAGAAATTTTGTGACCACTTGTTTGTATTTTATTTTAACTTTGTTCAATTACTTACACAAATATTTGTATGTAGAGGCCGGTACAATAACAGTGCTCGACAAAAGATCCTGTCTCTCGGCTGTCGCTATTGTGTTTTTGACTATAGAATACTTTGAAATAAGCATGTATTCGAATTTATTGGCCGACATAATGACAGGGCCTATCAAAAGAGCCTGTCTTTTGACTGTCACTGACGTTTTCTTGCCTGTAGAATATTCTGGGAAAAATCCGCCATTATGTCAATTTTGAAAATTTTGCGATGTCTTTCAAAGAATCTAGTCATATATCACGTTAATTTTGTGAAAATATTAAGTATTCGTTAAACCCTATAAGAGACATACCTGGCAACAGTTCTAAATATCGACCCGATGTCATACAATAATATAACAATGAATACTTCATATCATTATATTGTGGCAACACCGCAGCACTTAAAAGCGAATGGAATGATATCTCTACAAATGTAGGTACATAAAACCTGGAATTTTTATAAAGACGTCAACATTAGACTAGTTTATAATATATTTATTTTAATCAAAATATACAATTAAAATCACACCGGCTGGGATGCATCAGAAAGTAAATTATAAGAGTTAAAAAATTTACCGTGTTATTCTGGCCCTAACAAAAACCATTACATTCTCATATGCCCCCCACCCTGGTGTTTACATTGCAAAGCCAAAAGCCATCCAAAATTACTAAAACCACATACTCTCCGAAAGACATTATAATGTCATCCCAAACTAAGGATGTCAGAGATTTATCATATTTGTCACTTCTCCAATATTACAGACAGCAAAATATACAATATACCACAGCCCACAGAGTAATAAATAAGACTTAAATTATAGAAATATAATGATCAATAATATATATAAAAATTATTAATCATCTGTAAGTCTTTATAAAAACACCATATAAATACTAGCAATAATATCGAATGAGATAAAATAATCAAATTTAAGAACGTAGGCAGCACGAGCTGTCGCCTACAGATGTTGTTTTACCGTTGATCGGACCTAAGCTGGCGTCGTATTTAGGTAGCTCCTTGCATTTCGCTTGCTGGAATAAAAAAGTTATCTTTAGAAGAAGATGGAAAAAGTTTTTTTGTTGGAAAACATCACAGTCTGAATATAAATTTAAAAAAAACCGGGCACGTCGTAAACACACACAACAGGAATGAAACTTTAGTATTGCAAAGAATTATTTAAATGACAGAAAGACAACAAAAAGCAAACGCGACATGATGTTCAGAGGAGGTCCACCCACCCAAGTACCGACCGCCCGACGTTGCTTTACTTCGGTGATCGGACGAAAATCTGTGTTTACAACGCTACCCCCCAACACTGTGTTTACTTCCACCACCTTCCGTCACACAAAAAGGGCGGCAATCAAAATTTCAAAAGCCTCACATAAGAAGAAATGATTATAATAAAAAAACATAATATAACAATATACCCATATATCTTTACCTATGAAATTGCCGTTCTGCAGTACTGGCCATTTCAAATTAAAATAATTTTCTTTTGGCTACGAATTCTAATTTCAAATTAATTTTATTTTAAAAAGATGGAATTCTTTTTCCGAAAGTAGTTATTTGTTTATTGATTAGTGTTACATTTTCATCGCATTTCAATCTTTTTTGTCATCATGGATACGTTAAAAATTCGAGAATTTCAGTATATTTACCGTCGTGGCAGCAACGCGGCACAAGCGGCACGCAAAGCTATTAATTTTACAGTGCTAACACTACAAACCAACGCATAACCTGTTATTGGTTTCTCGCCTCCGTTCTGGGAATTTCACCTGAAGATTAACCTCGGTTGTCAGACTTTGTCGATAGTGTCATTAAAGGCGATTGTGGAAGCTGATGAAAATACCGGCACAATCTACGGCTAATACTAGCAGCAGCTTTCGACGTTAGAGTCAAAACAATATTGGTCCATTTGCGTCAAATTGGCAAGGTAAAAAAGCTGTGACAAACTGGTTGTCCCACGTTTTAGACTTAGTACCCCAAGTCCTCAGACTCCTTCTCTCAAAGACACAGAAATAACAGTAATTTTAACCGCATTGTTACCTGCGATGAAAAATAGATTCTGTTGTCCGCACTCAGCAGTTTTGGATCCTGGTTCAACAACAAAGTCCCAAAGGATATTACCGATTTGGCGGATTGTGAATTTAAGCGCCATGTCAAGCGGGTTGTTGGTGTCAAAAGGCTATTATGAAGAACTGAACACAATGATGGAGAAGCTGGCACATCTCCAACCAGAGTGGTCAATCGCTCGCCTCCGCTGCCCTGCACACGATGGTGATGTCTGGAATTGACTCACCTCTGTGCATCCATTAAAAGACCTGGGGTTGTGAAATTTCTCCCCCTCTCCCCCACCTTCCCTCAGACTACTACTTTTTCCAAATTTGGATAACTCCTTGCGGGAAAAAAATTCAATACCCGAGAGGCAGTACTAAATGCCTATATAAGAATTTGTTGCCTCCCGTCCAGCTATTTCTTTAAGAAGGGCATCAATAAACTGCCACTGCGTTGGCAAAGATGCATTATTGCATGGGTGATTATTTCGATTAAAACAAATAAAAAATACATGAAAAAAATTCGTTTAAATTTTTTTATACAAAACGGCAATTTCATAGGTAATGACCTAATATATATCAAATAATAATTATTTCCTTTTTAATAATGTCTTCAATTACCTTAAGTTAGTAATAACTGTAGTTAAGTTTCTCGTTTCTTAAAAGTTGTTCAGTTTTTCTACTTGTTAATTTATTAACATAATTTATATTTGAACATGAACTTGGTATGATATGAATTATCAAACTTCAGTATATTAATAGCTATTAATTTTGTCAACCTACATAAGATATCCATCCGCCTTTTGTCAGAAGATTATCTTGTCATTACATAATATTAAATGCCACATCTGTCTGCCTGTTAGCAATAAACTCAGAAACTACTAAACGAATTTTCATGCGGTTTGCACCAGTAGATAAAGTGATTTAAGGGGAAGGTTTAGGTATATAATTTGTCAAAGTTATTTTTATTATCAGGGCGGGACAACATAAAAAGGGAAACATAAATACACTTAATTAAAAATATCCAATATCAACACCCTTTTGAGCTTTCATTCAGCAATATTTTTTAGTCCCCAAAACATGCTTATAATATTCATTACCAAATATAATATATCATTACATAGTATAAAACAAAGACTCCGACCGCGTCTGCCTGTCTGTCTGTTCGCGATAAACTCAAAAACTACCGAACGGATTTTCATGCGGTTTTCACTGGTCGATAGAGTGATTGATGAGGAACGTTTTAGTATATAATTTGTCAAGGATTTTTTCATAATAACGGCGGGACAACGTCTGCCGGGCCCGCTAGTGTATAATATTTTTGGCAGCTCTGAATATAACCCTATGTTTGAGCTTGCGGGTAATATAAAACAAAGTCCTCTGCCACATCTGTCTGTTAGCAATAAACTCAAAAACTACTGAACGGATTTTCATGGGCTTTCATGAGTAGATAACATGATTCAAGAGGAAGGTTTTAAGTATATTTTTTGTTAATGTTTTTTTTATTATCAGGGCGAGACAATGTCCACCGGGCCCGCTAGTTTAACCATAAATTGTTTCTATTATAAACTATATCGGTGTTATTACAAAAAGGTTTAAATACGTATTGAACCCTGGGTTTAAATGCATCGCGGTCGCTGAATGTTCGCCATCTTGCTTTTTTGTCTCCCTTTGGTTACGTTAGGTTAGACTTATGAAAAAGGATAATGCGAACTTGCCTCGGGCGAGCACGGTGCATTTATTAGGAAACTTTTTTAAACCAAGTATTTAATACGTATTTAACTTTTTTGTAATAACACGGTCTGAGTTTATCCGGGCAGGCGTTGCTGTGGCTCAGTTATTACATGTTGTCAAATAAAACATCATAAAATAAAATGGAATTGAATTTTTTTAATTTTTTATAAACAATCACTTACCTCCATGAGTTCAACAGCAATCTCCATGAAAAGTCGTTCGACATTTTCTGCCTCTTTCGCTGATGTCTCTAGGAAGTACATGTTATGACGTTGAGCGAAATCCTCTCCAATGTGCCTCGGGATCTCTCTATCTTCTCTATCTGTTTTATTACCTAAAGAATATAAGGACAACTGAGCACCTTAATAAAATGTTTAAGGATATGATATTTGGACGCTCTTGCTTACACGCTAGACTCAGGCGGAATGTGACAATGAGTCATGCGCGTGTAGTGCGTGCAACCGGACGAAATGGATCTATAAGATGTTATCACATCAAAAACACAAGTGACATTAAGAATTATAATCTAAACTTATAATTTCATTGACTTATGACATAATAAATTTAAGTATGAATAATGAAAAAAATTATAGAAATGACAGATTTATCTGTGCATACCTTAATTATGTAGTATATTATACATCTGCGGCAAATGTTCATATGAAACTGATGATCCCCATACATTACGAGAATAATTTCAATATATGTAAAATTTTCAGCAATTTGCATGGAATTAGCATATCTTATAAAACTGTCCAATCTTTTCTAATATAAAAATGTATGATTACTCACCAACTAATATCCTAAGCACCTTATTATTTGCATATTCCTCAATCTCCCTCAACCAGTCTGGCAAGCAATCAAAGGTGGGCTGGCAAGAAATGTCATAAACCAATATAAGGGCATGGGCTGAACGATAGTAGCTCTGAGTTATAGAACGGAACCTCTCTTGCCCAGCGGTGTCCCATATTTGGAGCTGGAAATTCATGAATACAAAACTTATTAATGCTATTGTTCCATCACTTATTTTCTTTCACTAACATCTCAGGCTAATTACAGTCACTCGAACATATGACAATGGATAAATAGTCCAAGTATGGTACCCACCCACCATTGCCTTAACATGAATTATCTAGTGTGAAATATTGCGCCTATCAATGATAATGGAGTTAATGTAGCCTTATTTCCCAAAGTCCAAGTGAACCCCAGGCGTAACGTGAAGAGACATTTATGCAAGCCGGCATGACAGCGGCGACCGGTGAGGGATGAGGGATAGCGTGTCTCTCGGTAGTCGCCGTTGTTTTTGGATTATACTGTGCTCACCATCAGGCACAGTACAGTCACTTTGCTGAGCTGCGATAAAAAAAAAAAAAAAAGGGGTCCACATTAGACTCAACGGGGAGTATGTCGGCATGACAATAAAAATGGTAGTTAACAATTCATAAGCATTCTGTCTTTGTTTCGCTACTCTAAACTAACCCAACCCTCGATGAAATTGTTTTAACTGACCAATTATCTGATAGAAATTCATATCAACCTGTCTCATTATAGAGTATCTCTAAACAGTTTTGTCTTGGTTATGTTTAGGTTAGGTTAGACCTGTGAAAAAGTGACATCTCAGTCGTGGTAGCATTAATACTTAAGTACCAACATGTATTTTGATTACTCAAGGGACTCAATTTTATTCTAAACAATGGAGTAAGATGGGTTTTATTTATCATAACTTTGAGTTTGACTTCATAAGTATTACCCTTGTATTGAATGCTTTAATTATGTGATTAATTTGGCTATAGTGACCTAACTTTTAATGATTATTTCAACAATGCTCCAACTGGTCAGCACTTGTGGTCACCTATACTTTTTGTTTATATTGGAATGTTCAAATTTTAATCTAAGAATCAGATGCAAATAAATTTTGTCACACATTAAGAACATTATACATAGAGATACCTGAATACAACACTCAGGTGACCAAGTGGCAAATAGAGAATCAAAAATTGTTTTAATCATACCCTATTGTTTTTTAAATTAAGCTATGATACCTCCAACATTTTTAATTATAATATGCTCATTTATTTTATTTTATTTTTGAGATACTTGTATCTTAATGAACTTCACCTAACAAAAGAACAACATAATATTACATAGTATAAAACAAAGTCCCCTACCGCATCTGTCTGTCTGTTCGCGATAAACTCAAAAACTACTGGACGGATCTTTATGCGGTTTTCACCAGTGGATAAAGTGATTCACGGGGAACATTTTGGTATATAATTTGTTAAGGATTTTTTTATAATCAGGGCGGGACAATGTCTGCCGGGCCCGCTAGTAATAACATAAATATGGCCATTTACAAGTTTACACAAATATATTAAATTATGTAGTTATAGCACAGGAGTTGGTAGACTTAATATATCGGTGTTGTTTGCGGAGAAATATTTTTTTCAAGGAGTAGAAACTTACAAAAAGAGAGAAGATGTTAATTTATATTTAAATCAGGAAATAGTCGTAATAAATAAATTGTAAGTTTTGTTGAGTGTGTTAAATTGCTTAGATGATCTCATTATTATAATAATATTATTTTTTACATTAATATCGATTTATCCAAATCACTAAATCTATAATAAGCATAAAACAACTGAAAAATTCTGTAAACATTCACTTCGGATTATTCCATGAGAAAAAGGATGTACATTTTAAAACAGTATAAAAATTATACAACCGAAACAAAGAATAACCAAAAAGGATCATTATTATCTCCTCTGCCTATTTTGGTATTTTTAATAAGTCATTAAACCTCTCGAATGATGCAACAACGCGTTGTAAACGTAAGGACAAATCCTACTCACCTTCACTTTCTCACCGTCCACTTCAACAGTCTTTATCATAAAGTCGACACCAATAGTAGCCCCCTGCCCGGGCGGGAACAGTCCCTGGGTAAATCTCCGAACTAGACAGGTTTTCCCAACGCCAGCGTTACCCACTAACACAACTTTAAACAAAAACTTATAATCCTCCATCGCGACAACAAATTACATTTGTCGAATATAAGTACAAAATCTGCTACCACCACTTACGACTTGAAACTTTATTGATTTGACAGATTCGCATAACGATAAAACGTCGGTATTTTATCTCTACGATTATTTTACGATCAAATTTTAAACATTATAGATTAGATAGTACCTACGAGATTTCGTGAACAAATCTTTCCAAACAATGACAGATATTAATAAACGTCACAATCCCATTGCTAGTCTATGTTCAAACCACAGAGTAAACTAAAACGAGTGCGTGTAACCGTACACACGATTGAAGTAAAACTTCTTTGGCGTTATAAGAGATGGTGATTAAGTTAAAAATAAATACATCACTTTAAAAGGCATTTATTAACGATGTAACACTAGTAACATATAGATTTATTTATGTCGACCACTATACATTTTAAAACAATAATTTAACTATTACCATACTTCAAATATGATATGATTGGTTTATTATAACTGAAATGAGAAACATAAGTTCTACTCTGCAAATTTTCTAAATTTCTTGAGAAAACTGCATAGTAGTGCCACATAAGATTTGTTAATAATATTTTTTGTGTTATTTAAATTCCGAATTAGCTGATAGATGGCATTACAGATAACGAATCTTTGGTTTAATTTGTTACTTACGTACATTGAAACCAGATGGCAGCACGACCGTGCGTCCATATATACATAATTAATTATATTGTATGATTTTCACTATTATTCAACTTTTTTTCAAAAACTTTTGATTGATTTGTTTATAAACTATTTATAGAAAAAATCAAAAATATTTAAAAACCGGATGGTACAGACACGTGACGCCATTTTGCCGTAACGGACTAATGAATACATTAACAGGCTACCATATCATTGCAATGTATAGAAATAAGTGTGAAAGTACCGATCTCTGTAAAGCTTTTACATTGACTATGTCCGCGTCATGGTCTTTGGCAGCTCTGAATATAGCTTTAAGTTCGATCTTGCGCATAGTACAGTCAAGAGGTTAATACAAAACAAATTCAAAATATTATAATATTATAGGAATTTAACATTTACGATTATCAATTTTTAAGTTAATTACTGATTACAATATATTACATTTTGATGAATTATGTAATACTAGCGGGCCTGGCAGACGTTGTCCCGCCCTGATTATATAACAATCCTTGACAAATTATATACCAAAATGTTCCTCATGAATTACTTTATGCGCTGGTGAAAACCGAATATAGATCCGTGGTATAGTTTTTGAATTTATCGCGAACAGACAGACAGACAGACGCGATAGGGGACTTTGTTTTATACTATGTAATGAAGTAGATATTTGCCTATTACATTAAGTAATAGGAATGTGGTAGTATAACAACCACGTTGCTACTTTCAGA